>PVKM010046825.1:0-11604 GCA_004027735.1 Carollia perspicillata
AGAGGAGTAAGATCACCTTTGTCTTCTCATGATTGTGTCTACAGATGTCGTTTTCATCAATATCATAACATAAATTGCCCCACTAAAGTTATTCATCAGTTTTGCTCTACTATTAAGTGGGAGTTTTTAACTTGGGAAACTGATAACGTGTTTGTGTTCCTGTTTTCTCATTTAAAATGTGAGAAGAATTAGATCCCTGGGGTTAGCTTGCACCTTGCTGTGGGTTTTTATCTGCTTTAAGACAAACACAACTTGGAGACACATCTACTTATAAACTGAGGTAGCTCCACCCACACGGCCCAGCAAACTTCCTGTGGGGGCCTGGACACCAGGCAGGGGTAGGGGGGCGCCCCCCCATGGACAGCTGCAACACCACGCTCTGGCTCTCCTCCGAATGCGCACCCCACTTGGGCCACCCAGCAGAGCTTCTACGGAGAATAAAGACTCTCTCCTCTTCCTCCTAGCTCTCTACCTGCCCTTGTGCACTCAGGAAGGTGGAGACCACCTGTTCCATTTCCCTAATGAGTCACTGTATGCATTTTAGCTGCTACTGTTTAACAAAGAGAAAAGCTGAGACACACCCCAAGGCAACCAGTCCTTGTACCTCCAGGCACTGTTCCCCAACATTGGCCATTGTGGGGCTTGTTGAGAGAGGCCCCCTGCTGGTTAGCTTTCTTGGGTTTGACAATTGGCCAGCAGTATGTTCCCATGGGTTCCCAAAACACTGGCCTTCATCTTAAACTAGCATCCTAAGCATTACCAATTCTTTGCCTTTCTATTTTAAATAGATGAAGCTTGTACTATGCTGTAAACATCAAAACACACTTGAATGGTATGTGCAGACATGACTTAGTGAACTAGAAACAAGTTGGTCATTTATCCACAGAAGCTGCATGTTTCTCCAAACATGTGGCCCAGCTCGATGATAAACAGAAGCCAGAACTACACTGACCTGGCTCTTGAACCCTCTGACTCTATTAGCCTGGACCAGACCCATTTCTTTAATCCCAGCCTGGGGTCTCTGGTCTTCACTCCCAAGTGCTGTCTTCCAGAGAAAGCCGGGGAGCTAATGAAAGTGTCTGCTGGCCACTGGAGCCACGAGACTGGGGGCCGCCCCTCTGCTGCTGACAGAGTGTCCACAGGCCCTCCGAGCCGCAGCCTCAGACGCTGACAGGAAACCAAGCAGGTCCCTATGGAGTAGCTAACGTCCAGGCGAATAATTGTCTAGAGCTCAAATACAAATTCTTTCAAGCTGAGTCCATCGATACATTGATATATAGATATATTTTTATAGATCTGTAGTTAAACATCTGGGTTTTTGGATGATGAGCCAGAGCTCCAGGAAACCCTGGAGGTGAGAACCATGAGCGTGCAGAGGGTGAGCCAGCTGGTCGCTGTGCTGGACCTCAGCTCCCCCACCCTGCTGCCCCCACTTTATCCGCCGAATATGCCGGAAGGGGAAAGGAAGAGGAGGCAAACTGTAAAGGAGTTCAGTCCCTTTTTCAGTCTGTATCCCCACACTTTGCACAATGATTAGAAGGCTACGCAGTCAGATGAAGAGATTAGTGCACCCAGATGCTGAAGGAACAATCATTTTTGTCACTGTCTGAATACTTATTTTATAATACAAATATATGAATTAGAAAATAACAAAGAATCCAATGTGTTGCATAAGATAAAATATACGATGGTGTGAGGAAATAAACTGTATATTCAGAAATGCATCTCATTTTGAAATTCAGCAGGACAGTTTTTCTTCAAGATGGTAAAAGAGAATTTTGCCTGTAAAGATGGCTACAAATGCTGCTTAGAGCTAATGGGAGAAATGGGATGATTACTATTATTAGGCGCGGTAGGGTGGCTGCTGACAGCCGCGGCCTGGTTGCCATGGAGCGTGTGTAGCTTTCTCAGACAGAGGCTGGGGCAGCTCCGCTGTCAACAAGGGGATCGGGAACAGCTTTGCGACGCTGTGCTGTCCTCCCACCAGCAGGAGGAGCCTGCACACATGCGCCACACGCCGGGCTTCCTAAACAGCCTCGGCGCAGTGTTGGTGCGGCGCTCCCAGTGCTCAGATGAAGGTCCCCTCTCCCAGTCTGCAGGTGCAGCTCCCATGGGGACGCCTGGGTCACAGGTGCATCGTTCACGTCCGGGTGCCCTTGTACCCACGAGTTGGCACCCGTGGTCTCTTC
This sequence comes from Carollia perspicillata, assembly GCA_004027735.1. Classification (NCBI taxonomy): domain Eukaryota; kingdom Metazoa; phylum Chordata; class Mammalia; order Chiroptera; family Phyllostomidae; genus Carollia; species Carollia perspicillata. The sequence goes on from PVKM010046825.1 coordinate 2,190, forward strand.
GCCCTCTCCCCCAGGGCAGAGACTGTGGATGGACAGTCATCCTTCACCTTAGATCTGTTACCAAAATCTTTTTTTTAATCAAAAAATTTTTAATTTCTTGTATCAACTCCATTTTATTTTTCAAGAACATGGGCATAGCTATGAGCTTTTTAAAACTAAAGAGTTTCCCTTGTTGAAAACAAGTCTCTGCACTTGCTAAGTTCATATTCTCATACAGACTGACTGCTGTGCCCTCTGGTCATTTCCTGTTGATGCTTCAGTGTAAGGTGGTTAACATGGCTCTTCGGGGTCAGAGATAACCATCACAGTTCAACATTTACGGCTGGAGCTCACTCACCGCCAGGCCGAACCTTTCCCCTCAGTTCTGTACTTCTCATCCCACCTCTCGATGACCACACCGCCTGCCTTCTCCTCTTCCTCCATCTTTCCCTTTGACCCAGGCACTGCTCGGCCCTGCCGGGTTGCTCAGTGGTCGTCCGGATGTGCCAAGGTTGCAGGTGTGGTCCCAGGTCAGGGCACATACAAGAAGCAACCAATGAGTGCATCAAAAAGTGGGACAACACATAGGTGTCTCTCTCTCAAATCAATAAATTAAAAACTAAAAAGCTATTACAAACTTTCATTTTAATGATACAAATTCTGCTTTAATGTGTTCAGTTCCTTCCTTTCTGCCCCTACAACCTGCGTACCCACAGCAGAAGGCGTGCAGCCGTCACCTCTGTGCACGCGGAGCTGACCACTCTCTCGGTCAGCTCCCAGAAGCGACCTGGGAGCCCTCAGAGAGGAAGAAAAAGACCGAGACGCGTCCATCCAGTCTGGAATCGGTGTCCAGGTTAAGCCACTGTTGGCATTAACTCGGCCTCACCTCATGTCCCACTGGAAAACCTTCCAGGCCAGTGCTTGCCCGGACTTACGGGGCATAGGTGCCCACGTAGGGATGAGGAGGGCCTGTCGGAGCAGCCAGCTCACAAGGATGCAGCCAGGAAAAGCGAGGCTGTTCAGACCGCTTCCTCGCCCAAAGTCCCGCCAGCACGCTCGGGGAGGCAGGCGCTGGGGCTGGTGGGTCCCAGGAACACAAAACGGAGCTGTGTCGGCAGCACGTGTCAGCACACTGAGTGTGCCAGCCAGGAATGTCCTTATGTGCTGCTGTTTGTCTGCCTCTGACGGATTTCAGTTCACGCAACACCCTCCTGCCACAAACGGTAAGATTTCATTCTTTTTTATGGCCGAGCAACATTCCTGGTATACACTTACCACAACTTTTGTTCCCCCTAAAGACAATATAAATGAACACACAAAACTGAAACAGGCTCATAGACACAGAGGACAGACTGACCGCTGCCAGAGGGGAGGGGGCATTGGGGGCTGGGAGAAAAGGGGGAGGGGTTAAGTAGTGCAGGCTGGCAGTGACTGAACAGCCACAGGACGTCAAGTACAGCTCATGGGAACGGAGTCGACAATATCGTCGTAACTGTATACGGGCCCAGGTGGGCACTGGAAATGCTGGGGGAGCACTTTGTAAAGTGCATGGTGTTTAACCACTGTGCTGTACACCTGAAATAATATAAGATAAAATTGAACTAAACTGTAATTTAAAAATAAATAGATAAAAGCTACTTTTAAAAAGAAACATCAATTAAATATAAGATGGGGCCAACTACTTGGGTACCCGAGCTTTCCCAATAATAGAAACCTAAAGACAAACACCACATGCAGACTGGCTGTTACCCGACATTCCCAAAAGACGGAACCCAGTTACCATCTTTAAAGAGTTCCCCAAGGAGTAATCGGTGCCTAGTGGAATAATCTGACCGCTTCTAAATGAAAGATCTGACCGTCGTGCCATGGAGGCGCAGGCCCTGGGCCCTGCTGCCTGGCGCTGTCGACACTCAGGGACAGGTCTGCACGGAGCAGGAAGGAGAGACGCAGAGACCTGGGGCGGTGGTCTGGGCGGCCCGGCCCGCTGGGCTTCCCGACGGGAGGAGAGAAGAGCAGAGTGGCTGGCGGCGTGGGTTTTCCAGTCACAGGTCACCTTGGATAGAACTGCCAGCCCTTCCTTTCCATTGATTTTCTCCAGTTTAATTAAGCCCATTTTTCTGTGTTACTGAACACACCAAACAATGAAAAATCATTGAGTTGTATATTATATTTTCCAAAACGTGTTTAAGGCCCTGTAGGTTTTTTCTTTCACTTATGTTTACCTCAACTATACACCTGGCCATCTAAAAACTATGAATATGTCATTTCATTTGAAGGAACCATGTCTTCAACTGTAGCAAAAAAAAAGTTATGAGCAACAATCACCCCAAACTTGGGACATGATGAGTCCCTCTCAGGAGCACGCCAAGGGCAGCTCGCTGGCTGGGTGCAGGAAGCTGAATGAAGAAGCCCTGGGTCGCCCCACAAACGACTCAGTGCCAGACAGGTGCTGCCTGGGAGGTGCAGGCTGGGAAGGGGACGTCACTACCAACCCAGGTTTACGTCTAAATAAACGCTCACGTTGTTTCCTTTACCCACAAGTAAGGCACTGGAATGAAAGTGGGACCAGGTGCCCCCACAGGTCCCTTCACTGTCCCATCCTGGTTCCCGCCTCAAACAGGCCCAGGCCACTCCTGTGCTGCCTCCTTCCTTCTTGACTTTGCCCAGGCAAGACCAGTGCTGAGGCGGGGAGACGGAACAGGAGTTTCTGTGGGTTTTCTGTCAAAAACCGGCTCAGGAAACCAGCCCCACGCCATGTCTGCTGAGCGGCTGCTCACGAAGCGAAACAGCAGCATCACCGTGGACCTGGGAGCTAATCTGCATCCGCAGCTCGGCACGGAGGGCCGTCCACCCCGGGTGACGCTCCTGTTTGTCCCCGGGAAGGACACACAGGACGCACCCGGCCAGCTGTGTCCCTCGCTCCCTCCACAGGCAGCTCACGTCCAGGTGAGGAAACGTCGGGCGGTGTGTCCCTGCGCGCCCAGAGGAAGCAGGCCTTTCGGCCTCACCCATGTGGGCTCGGTCCCTCCAGCTGTTGGTACTGGACGCGGGAAATCCTAGGTCCCTGTTAAGGGGAAATATTTTCTTGTTAACTCCGTATTGCTTCTCAGTTTGGGCCCTCGTCATCACGGCCCCGCAAATGACACAACCGACCGTGCGCAGTGGCGGGGCGGGGCAGAGGGGGGAGGGCTCCCTGCAGACTGAGAAGTTCACCCACGTATTCCTAAGCACCGCACCCAATCTGGAAAGACACACTGCAGCAGACAGGTCCCCTGGCCTCTTTCCAACACATGATTTGAATTGTTTTTCAGAGACACCACCCGTCAAAAGCTGAGTGAAGTTGCAAATGGCTCTTCTGTCCCTGAGAATCCAGAGACAGGGCCACTGGGGCGCACACACTAATGATCGCGCTGCTGGAGCACGGCAGCCGGCGGGATACATGAACCTCTCCTAAGATTGTGATGAAACGTTCCTTTCTCGGTTATCTACCATAGGAAATGAGTGTCTGCTTTTCGCCCAGCTCCGTGACAGCCGGAAGTGGCCCCGTGCCTGATGAGGGCGCGAGGAGCATGCCAGCAGAGGCCGCAGAGGGGTTAGGGCAGGCGGGAAGGGGGAGGGAGCCCTGGCCTCGAGAAAATGCTCTTGGGGACCCGATCGCCTCCTTTATCACAAAGCTCTGCACTGTGAGTCAGAGAAACTCATGGGGAGAGGGTCCAGACTCCACCTACCTGATAAGTATATGATGTCTATTAATTAGCATGCTATTAATTAACATGACGCAATTACAAGAGTATACACATTCTGTGCATCTATTTATTTACTTTAGACAGAGGGGAAGGAGAAAGAGAGGCAGAGAAACATCAATGTGTGGCTGCCTCTCACACGCCCCCTACTGGGGACCTGGCCCCAAACCCAGGCATATGCCCTGACTGGGAATCCAACCAGAGACCCTTTGGTTTGCAGGCTGGACCTCAGTCCACTGAGCCACACCAGCCAGGGCCTGTACATCCATTTAAATCTTGAGTACATCACTTTGCTTTTCTATACGATAGCTGTCATCTACAAAGGGGACAAAAATGTCTCACCACTCCTGTTTGCTAGACTTCTATGAACTCAGTTGTGTGGACCCTGGTAAGCTAAGCCACACACCAAATTATCTAGAATTCTCCAGGTATTTGAGTTATGTAAAATTATAATTAAATCATACTAAAAATAAAGATAAATGTACACGTCAAACTCGTCACTACCATTTGTTTTACTGCATTAACCACATTTTACTATTACCTGCACTCTTGAGATGACCTCTGTCATGCCTGGGTGGTGGAAATGCCACAGACAACATGCTATTGAGAACCTGGTCCCAAATGCATGTTCAGATGTGACACCCACAGACCAAAATTGACATGGTGGAAATATTTACACAACAGAAATTTGCAAGTGCTATGTAAAGGCTTAGTTTAGCGCTAACACCGAGGTCTGAGTTTTGAATATAATTTGTACAAAGGTGACAGGGAATTACACAGTTGACCGTATGGAAGACTAAGTGGAAACTGGGGAAAGAGGCAGTGAAATGGTTACAACTCCATGTGTCAAACCACAGTCCAGCCACAACCACAGGCTGGCTGCAGACACACGGGCGCAGCCAAAATCAGTGAAAGCATTCTGTGGGGGTAAATGAGGTATGCACAACCTCCAAATGAGGTATGCACAACCTCCATAAAGAGCATTTCCTGTTGCTATTACTTGAAAATTGTGCTTCCTTTACATAAATCATAGGAATCCTGTATACAAGGAAAATTTATCAGAAATTTATAAACATAATTTGTGCAGAGCCAGTTGTTAAATATTTACCATTACATCACTGGTTGAGTTTTTAAACTCTTAAATAGAAAGAGCTATCTCTGGGGGGTGGGGGGAACCAACATGCTATAATCTGAAACATTATAGTAAAAGAGTAAAATAATCCACTAGGTGGCAGTAACAAGAATGAGAAAAATCACAGAAAAATAAACTAGAAGGAAAAGCAATTTACATAGAAATTACTTCATCTGTTTTCCTATCATTTAATTCATTAAATCATATTAGAAAAGAAAATTATGACATATGTAAAAGCTGTCTTGTACAAACTAGTTATAAAAATAACCCATGTTCAGTATAAAAAGTTCAGTTAATGAACAAGGACATAAATTAAATATTGGATTGGCCAAAAAGTTAGTTCAGTTTTTGTATGCTGGCTGTAGTAGTGCTGAGTTGTGTTTAATTTCATTCAAAATAATTTTGCTAGATTGTATTGTGACATCTGTCACAGCATGCATTTAAAAAGCATCAAAATTGGTGGATTTTTGTGCAGCCATTTTAATATTGAAGATGGAAGAAGATAGGCAACATTTTCAGCATATTATGCTTTATTATTTCAAGAAAGGTGAAAACACAACTGAAATACAAAAAAAGATTTGTGCCGTGTGTGGAGAAGGTGCTGTGACTGATTGAACGTGTCAAAAGTGGTTTAGGAAGTTTTGTGCTGGAGATTTCCTGCTATTAAAGTTGACAGCAATCAAATGAAGACATTGAGAATTGTCAACGATATACCGAAAGGGAGAAAGCCAACATACTCAAAATACTCAAATCAAGAAAGTTATTGGTGAAAATGAAAAACGTGTCTTATTTTATGGAAAAAAAACATACAAACTTTTTGGCCAACCCAATAAAATGACCCATAAAATGACTTAAGGATTAAGTACTGTTGACATTTTTGGTGAGAATCCTTGTAGGTATTATACAAAAACAGGATTATAACTTTATTTTTTCCTATTGTACCACAAACTTCTTTGCCAAGAAATATATAGCCCTGGCTGGTGTGGCTCAGTGGGCTGGGGGGTCACCCTGCAAAGGTCCTGAAAGGCCACCAGTTCAATTTCCCGTGACAACACACGCTGGGGTTGCAGACCAGGTCCCCAGTAGGGCTGCACATGAGAGGCAATCAGTCAATGTTTCTCTTGCACATCAGTGTTTCTCTCCCTCTCTTTCACCATCCCTCCCCAATCTCTAAAATAAATAAATAAATAAATAAATAAATACAATAAGTATTTTTATAAAAAGAATGACTTGTCAAGTGAGTATGCATCTTGTGTCTCCCTAACATTTTCCTAATAGCAAAATGAAGAAATTAGTCAAAAACTGGCCTGGTGCCCAGCAAATGAAATTTACGCAGTGAAAGGCTTGTAATTGTGTTTCTCTGGCCCCTAATATGATTCCGGCAAATTGAGGAAGCGAGACGGCTCCATGCACACTGACAGCCTAGAGACCGTTTGTCAACCAGCTTCCTCAGAGTCTGTGCAAATAACTCACATGCAAATATAAATCTGTTATAAAAACTCACATAAGAAGTTAAAGCCAAGATGAGAAGTGCCATCTAAACATAACCCAGGGAACACCCAAAGGAATTATTTTCAGTAGGAAAACACTACTACTGTTTTTCATTATTAAGAGCATATTATAAACGTTGAGACAACTCTAGGTTCTGCCAAACGTTGTTCCTTATAGTAACAGGTGCAGTTGTACAGAATGGCTTATCTGCTTGCGGATCTGTACAAGGTCTGGGAAGGACATGGGGTGGAGGAGTGGAGACACTGGCAGCTCGGGCAGGACAGAGAGAGGGCAGGAGAATTCTCACGCTATGCCTTTTCCGTACTTTTCGAATTTTGAGTCATTTTCACGAATACATAATTTTTAAATGAATTTTAAAGTTTAAAGAATGGACTATTGCCTGGTGATTTTTTTAATTCAATCTCTATTGAATTTGACTTGGTCAATGTGCCCACTAGCCTGCTAGTTACAAGAAATTTTAACAAACTAGCCATGAAAATATCTCCACAAGCCTTATTTTAGTTTTAGAAAACATTTGTTTTAATTTCCAACAAATAGCTAAGTACATAACCTTACCATTGGAGTTAGGACACAAAAATATAAAGAAAAAAAAATAACACCTTTCATATAGGAGCTATAGAAAATTCTTCAGCAGAAGAAATACTAACGTTGTAATATCTTAATTTAAAAATAAGTTAACTTTTGCCCTGACAGGTGTGGCTCAGTGGGTTGGGTGTCCTCCCGAAACGGAAAGGTCACCGGTTCCACTCCAGGTCAGGGCACACGCCTGGGTTGCAGCTGGTCCCCAGTTGGGGTGGGCACGAGAGGCAGCCTATCCATGTTTCTCTCCCTCTCTTTCTCAATCCCTCCCCCTCTCTCTAAAAATAAATACATAAAATGTGAAAAAACATATAAATAAGTCAACTTGAATAATTAGTTCATTTAATAAATATTTCCTGAGTTCCTATCATGTGGCAGGCACTGTTCTGGGTTTGGGGGCTACAGCGGGGAACAGGACAGAAAATCTACCGAGTCAGGCTCGGTGAAATGTCCGGCAGATGAGGGGTTAACGTTACGACACCCCCCTCCCCCGCCCCGCACCTCGTTCTTTGTTCTCTGTCCAGCTTTTCCACCCTCCTGGCCTCTCATTTTCCTTCCTTCGCGCGGCCATCTAGGAAACCTCCACCAGGGGCCGCTGTCTCCTTGGCCAAAGTAAAAAGTAAAGGCCCATTTCCATGGGAACGTATTCTTTTGCTAGCCCTTGGTTTTGTGTTTAACTCCCTTTTTCTGTGACCAAAACACAGCTTAAAATGTGCCATCTTGCAGAAAACAAAAACTATACAAACAGCTGAGACACGGGGAGAGGCTGAGTTTGCTGGATGCCCCTTGTAACCTGGAGAGACTGTGCAGGTCCGCGTGGTCCCCGCACGCGCGCGGTGTGGGGGGCCTGAGAGGAAGCGGTAGGGGACAGAAGGGGACAGAAGAACACAGAGAGGAGGGGGCCGACGGTACGGGAGGTCGGATGGGGTGCACCGATGGGTCGGCAGGCCCCGCCCTGGCTCGCCTGTTGCCAACCTACCTGCAGGTGAGCAGAGACGCCCATTCATGCACCTGAAGTTTCTCAATAGGAAAACAAGTCACGTATCCCTTGTGGGAGCTCAAAATATGAATGCCTTTCCTCCACAGACACAGGTTATCAGGAGAAAATCAAAGTTTAATACACAGACATGATACACCCACAAAAATTGCCCACAGACAGAGAGGGAACACTGGGTGAATTTTGGACAAAGGAGAAATGGGTGGCAACAGGGAACTGGATTTCAGGAGTGGCAGAGGAAGAGCCCCCAGGAACTCAGGGATGCAGGGCGCACCCCTCCAGCAGGCCCTGCCTGGGCTTCGCTGCTGACCACACCTCATTCAAACCGCAGGGGGCTGCATCCCAGGGTCCCCTTCCTGAAGCAGGTGTCTCCCTCTGACTCTCTAGGGCAGGAGAGGACGGAGAGTCAAACTTCTTTCTGAGTCTTTTGTTTCTTAACAAACAGCTTAAAACCATTATCCCCCAAAGCAGCATCAGGGTGGCAGGACTTTGCTCCCCTCACCTTGCTCACCTAAGGGGGTCCTGTTATATCAAAGTCTGTGCAGGTGTATTTTGGACAATGTAGCTCTGTGGTTATAACAAGATATTGCTAAGAGAAAATGCATGGCTTTTGGAATTAATAAGTAGTATTTAACATTTTTAAATTAGTGCTTACTATGTATCACACATTGTTCCAAGTGCTTTAAACGATTAATTCACTTATTATTTTAAATTTGGCACCATGAGGCAGACATGTCTTCATCCTTATTTACAGACAGGTAACCCCGCGCCCCTCCCCAGGCCAGGCCCACAGCACTAGGGGGCAGAGCTCATGCTCCCCCGGAGCAGCCGCCCCCCTCTGAACCACGCCCACCCCTGAGCTGCCCAGTGCGCAGGCCGGTGACACAGGACAGCCGGGCACATGAGGACCACAAAACAGGGGCTCCTTCCAGGGCACGACAGTGATGAATACAACGCTTCACCGAGGACATCAGGCTGGTCAGACCTCGCAACACCTGAGGTGCAGGGAGAAGAGCCACGATCACGCACCTAACGTCCGCGTGCGCGTGTCCTGGGCGCGTCGTGGCTGTGCCGCGCAGAGCCTGCCACCCGAGAGCCGCCGCCGCCCGCGGAAGCACCTCGCAGTGCCAGTGCGTCTTCCATCACAAGCTCTGAGGACGAGAGCACGTCTTCTTTTCCCGCTTAAAACATGTCCTGACAGTACCGGCTCAGGAGAGCGAAAGGCCCTTCCTGTCCACGTTAATCCCTTCAAAAGCTCGTCTCAAAAAACAGCGACTGTTGTGGTTTGAAGTCCGGCGTAGCATTTCTCTATTATCCTTAACTATTTAAAAATGCAACTACAATCGTTATTTTTAAAATCAATAAACATCCACTGCCACAGATGACGCTACGCTTTGGCAAATTCTTTTCTGGCATTTCTAAAAATGGACGTAGCAATTTCTTTTTTAATTTTTTAATCAAAATGAACTAGCA
>PVKM010046826.1:0-11602 GCA_004027735.1 Carollia perspicillata
AGTTTTATGGTCTATCAACCCTTGAAGGTAAAACATTACATTAATCAAGAGACAGTTTTGAAATGTGTTCATTATTACCCACTACTGTTGATTAAAAACCCAGCCTTTTCTGGAGAAAATGATCGATGGGAAGGTAACATTTGAGGTCATTAAAACAAGTCTTGATTCTCTTTATTTCAGTGAAAACTAAATGTGCCTACATCCTCAGATGAGAAAGACAAATTAGTCTCACATCTAATCTTCGCAAAATTCAAATGGTGGGTCTGGATGCCAATAATTCTATTCCTTTTTTTTCTTATGAAATACTAAGGGAAATGCATTACATAGTTATTCAGATGTTCATACAGTTTTTAGGATCAGAAAAATTTCAAGTTTATACAGAATTTATTTCTAAGATTGATTATGATCATAATAGAAATTAGTTAGTTAATGAGTTGGTTAATGAGTTAGAGTGCTTTATTTGAAATTCATGATACCTTAAATATTACTTTTGGTCAGAAAAGATGTTTGATTTATAAGATGATAGCGAGAGAACATTTTTTAATGGTTAATTTTATTTTATAGTATTTTATATCTCCAAGGCTATAGTAGTCTGAACCTTTCTGGCCCTTGCATTTTCAAAAGTCTTCAATTAAACAAATATATACCAAATATGAACAAGATATCAGGCTATATACTTGAATGAAGATAGAGAGAAAAGCGCATTTATATTTTAGTTCTGTAGTAGGTTGCTATAGTCACAACCCCAGTGAATCACATCTACCACATCCACACACATGTTAATATATTCCTTCACCACATTGACACTGGGCTCAGCTGTGTGAGTTGCTTTGGCAATGGAACATAAACAAATGTGGTGGAAGCAAAAGTTTGATAAGCACTTGCACACTGAGGCTTGTCCTTCTGGAACCCTGAGAATATCATAGTATGGAGAAGCCCAGAATTAAATGCCATTTAGCAGGAGAAGCCAGTTTAGTCCAGTCCCCAAGGGCCTCCTGGCTGAACAAAGTTTCATGAGTGTTCCAAGACATGAATAGTAGAAAAATAATCCCACAAATACACAGAATTGTGAAAAGTAATAAATTGTTAGATCAGTAAGTCTTGGGGTGATTTGCTACACAGAAATGGAAAACTGTTATAAAAATTGATACTTGAGCCCTGGCTGGTGTGGCTCAGTTGGTTGGAGTATTGTCTCATAGACCAAAAGGTTGCAGGTTCAATTCCCAGTAAAGGCATATACCCAGGTTGTGGGTTTGACCCCCCTAGTCAGGGTGCATGTGAGAGGCAGTCAATGCTTTTATCCCTCTCTCTCTCTGTCTCTTTCTATCTCTCCCTCTCCCTTCTCTAAAAGCAATGAAAAAATGTCCTTGGGTGAGGATTTAAAAAAATGCTCAGAAGTGGTGTGTTGCTATAACAGACACCTAAACTATGGGATATTGGCTTTGGGACTGAGTAGCTGCCAGAGACCATAGGGGAAGCATATAGAGTGTTAGTGGAGCCAGGAAGACCAGAGAGGGATCTGTTACTGGAGGCTGTTAAAGGGCAATCTATGTTATGCAGTAGTGGAACCACTGGTAACCCTGTTACTTCCAATAACTTGAAAGATAGAGAATGTAATCAATGAATTTGTGGATTTAGAGTAAGATTTACATTTAGAATGCTGAAGGGGTCAATTAACTTTTTAAAAGTTATAGATAATAGGAGTTCTGGCCAAGCTGGAGGTGTAGGTAGAAATGCTTAGCTTCCTTGCACAACCAAAAGAAAGATAACAACCAACTTAAAAACAATAAAAAACCAGAACTGCCAGAATAGCATGGAACTCCAACAACCAAGGAGTTAAAGAAACATTTATCCAGACCAGTGCACGGAGACAAAGAAATATGTCCCAAATGAAAGAACAGATCAAAACTCCAGAAAAAGAGCTAAGTGACATGGAGATAGACAACCTATCTGATGAAGAGTTGATTGAGTTTGGTTGTAAAATGACGGAAGAAATGAAAGTTACACAAAGTGAAATAAACGCAAATATACAGGGGTTCCAGCAGTGAAGGGAAGGAACCCAGGACTCAAATCAATAATTTGGAACAAAAGGAAGAAGTAAACATCCAACTGGAACAGAATAAAGAAAGAAGAGTTCAAAAAAATGAGGAAAGGCTTAAAAACGCCTGGGACAACTTTAAGCACTCCAATGTCTGAATCATAGGGGTGCTAGAAGGAGAAGATGAAGAGCAAGAAATTGAAAAGTTATTTGAAAAAATAATGAAGGAAAACTTCCCCAATCTAGTGAAGGAAATAGAGTTCTAGGAAGTCCAGGAAGCCCAAGAAGTCCCAAAGAAATTGAACCCAAGGAGGAACACACCAAGGCACATCATAATTACATTAGCCAAGATTAAAGAGAAGGATAGAATCTTAAAAGCAACAAGAGAAAAGGAGACAGTTACCTACAAAGGAATTTCCATCAGACTATCAGCTGATTTCTCAAAAGAAACCTGCAGGCAAGAAGGGGCTGGAAAGAAGCATTTGAAGTCATGAAAGGCAAGGACCTATGTCCAAGATTACTCTATCCAGCAAAGCTTTCATTTCGAATGGAAGGGCAGATAAAGTGCTTCCCAGATAAGATCAAGTTAAAGGAATTCATCATCACCAAGTCCTTGTTATAGGAAATGTTAAAGAGATTTATCTAAGAAAAAGAAGATGATCAAAACTATGAGCAATAAAATGACAACAAACTCACAAGTATCAACAACTGGACCTAAAATACTAAGCAAACAACTAGAACAGGAACAGAATCACAGAAATGGAGATCACATGGAGGGTTATCAGTGGGGAAGGGGAAGGGGAAAGAGGGGGAGGAAAATGAACAGCGAATAAGAAGCATAATTGGTAGGCATTAAATAGACAGGAAGGTTAAGAATAGTATAGGAAATAGAGAAGCCAAATAACTTATATGTCTGACCTGTGGACATGAACTATAGAGGGGGAATGTGGGTGGGAGGGTGTGTGCAAGGCAGAGGGGAATAAATGATGTAAAATGGGACAACTGTGATAGCATAATCAATAAAATATATTTAAAAATAAGATTGTGTGGAGGGGCTCTGCACACAGAGCCCCCCCGCCCCCCCCATGTCCACCACGGATGAAAATAATGCTACCAAACATGATCTGCTTGGGGAGGAAAGGTGGCTAATCTCTCAAAGGAGAAGGGCCAGGAGTCCTATCCTCAATCGTTTTTATTAGATCTATAACACACAGGAGTACAGGTAAAGCTCATCAATCGATGTCAGGCAGCAAGGATCCAACAACAGATAACATTTCAAAGAAATCTGAGGGCTTAATCTGAGTCAGTGTCTGTCAGGTAAGGGAGTTGCAAAAAACTTTAGGAGACATACTCATTTCTTGCCTGGACCCTTATCATATGAAAGCACTCTTAGCAAAGTAGGCTTCACAGGACTTTATGAATTCTTTCTTATGCCTGATCACCCTGGAACCCACTCTAGCTGGTGGAGGGCTGCCCCTCTCCCTGTCATAGATTCAGGCTTAAGTGGATTAGAGCCAGGAAGTGCTTCTCCCAGATCTAAAGGGGACTCGGGCTATGTCAAAATAGCTGAGGGGGATGAGGATCTTTTGCCTCCACTTTGCTGCAGCCCCGTCGAGTCCTTCCTTGAAGGGCTCCCACATGATCATGTCTGGCTTGGGTTGCCCCTCCTCTGAGGGGTCATACCTGTCATGGACTAACCAACCAAGCATTGGGGGCTAGAGATGGCAGAAGCAGCACTCCTTCCAGGGAGATAAGCTTTGTTTCCTCAGTGGCTCGCAGTCTGGAGGTTGCTCACTTAGCCTTAGCCACGGGGGCAGTTACAACTCCTGAAACCAGGCAGAGCGGTTCCCAACAAGATTGCTCATAAATGTAATTGATTTTGCCTTGGGCTTTGTGCATAAAAACTAGTAATGACCTAGTGTTTTAGTCAGGGTTTGTCAGGAAACAGCCTGCACAAACAGAATAACTGAAGGAAAGTTTAAAAAAGGAACTATTACAAAGGTAGAGGCAAAGTTGAGGAAAACCCAAGGGTCATCAGTATAGTACCTTGGGAGCCATTGACACTCACAGGCCTGGACAATGAAAGGAAATGAGAAGTTACTGGAATTTGAAGAGTGCAGCACTCTGAAGATGGCTGCCTGACATGGGCTATAGCCTTTCCTTGGGGAATGCAGCCAGGCTATAGTGGTCTGGCAGGGAGTGAGCTTGCAGAGAAGGTGGGGGTGGTGGCAACACTGAGTCTAACCTTTCTATGTTCCCATCCTCTAAGCTACTGCTATACCTCCCATTGGCTGAACTCCTCCAGAAGCCAGAGGGCAATCCAGCCTCTGCAGGTAGCCTCTTGGCGCATGGAGCAGTGGGGAGAAGTGTGATGAGGGGATGAGGAAGGCTAAATAGAAGGCATTTAGCAAAACTGGGGTGCAAGATCTGGTAACTAAGGCTTATGTTTAATATAAGTTTAAGACTGTGGCAAGCATTGATGGGAATGGCTTTCTAACAGATCAGACAATAAATTTAGTCTTTAAAAAGAGACTATGCTGCTATATTCTACTGTGTAGTTTTCCATTGTGTAAATGTAGCACAGTTTTTTGATTTCCTCATTTACTGATGGGCACTTAGGCTATTTCCAGCAATTGGCTATTGTAAATAATGCTGCTATAGAAAGAAGATACTCTTACCTTTCTCAACAGCATGGATGGAACTGGATAGCATTATGCTAAGTGAAATAAGCCAGGCAGTGAAAGACAAATACTATATGATTTCACTATAAGAGGAACCTAATGAACAAAACAAATGCACAAAATAGAACCAGAGCCATGGAAACAAGAAACAGATTGACAGTGACCAGAGGGGAAGGAGTTGGGGGATAAGGGGGAAAGAAAGGGAAGGGTCTAGTCAAGGGACATGTATAAATGACCCATGGACATTGACAACAGGGTGGAGACTGACTGTGGGAGCAGGGGGTGAGCAGGTCAGGGGAGCGCAATGGGAGAAAAATGGGGACAACTGTAATAGAACATCAATAAAATAATAAAAAAATAAATACATAAAAATAAAGTTGAATAATCTTTATTTTGGGGAAAAAGACTATATTCTGCCTCAGCTTCCTCCAACACTTCTTTTTAATTTGTTTCTTAATGATTTGAAACAATTTATGCATGATCTAGCTGTGTGTACCCCTATTATAAAAAGTATAAAAATAACTATTCTCTATGCTGGTGATTTAACTTATCATCACTAATCAGAATTGGCTTCTCTATCTTACTGGAAAAGAGAGTGGCTAGTATTCAACTTTTCTAAATCCCAAGTCACTATTTTTGGCAGAGAGTTTTTTCAATTCAATTGGCATTATGAATAACTATTAGATAACACTAGCTGACTCTTTCAGCCACTTAGGGATATATTTTCCAACCATTTTTTCCTGGTGGTTTTACTAGAAAATCATGCTACTTAAAAATAGATATTTTAGGATGCATTATGGTCATTTTTTGTTTATATTTGGGGCCTTGGAAATTGGTAAAATCTATTTTGAAAATGTCTTCAGGTATAAAGCATAGCATCCATACCGGCTCAATAAGTGTTTGAATGAATGAGGGAGGAAATTGACTTTGTAGTCTTGATTTTGTCTTTCTTTCCACCAATTATTTTTAGGAAACAGTGTTTAGAAAACCTCTTGAGTAAAACTTTGGTTTTGTTGGCAGGTCCTGCACTGAAACTTAGCTATTTTGGTCTTGGTCAGGAAACTTCATTTACTTTAAAGGAAGCGAAATTATCTCCTGCCCTGTTTATTTTTAAGGAATGTGGGACTCTTCTTCATTAGCAATACAGATTTCATGTAGTTCATACTCTTGTCAATGATACAATTTGGAATATCTGCTTCCTGGTGCTTACTAAGAGCTTAACTAGAAGGGCAAGCAATTCAGATCAACAGCTAAAATATATACAGTTTTTTCATCATTCTAGATCAGCAATTTTCAACCTTTTTCACCTCATGGCACACATAAATGAATTACTGAAATTCTGTGGCACACCAAAAAATGCATTTTTTGCTGATCTGTAAAAAAATAGGTATAATTTTGATTCATTCATACCAGACATCTATTGTTATATTGGCTGTTGTCATTTTTTAATTTTACAGTCTAAGGGGAAAGAGGTCATTGCCCCTGACTAAATAGTCAGGTATTGAATGTTTTGAAAATTTTTGAGGCACACCAGTTGAAAATCACTGTTCCAGATGAACACTGTCTAATAGAACTTTATGCAATAATGAAAATGTTTTATAATTGTGCTGCAAAATATGATAGTCACATGTGACTATTGAGCACTTAAAATATGGCTGTTTAAGCTGAAGAATGGCATTTAAATTTTTAAATTTAATTTTAATTATTTTAAATTTAAGTAGCCACTTACACCAGTGGCTACTATATTTGGCAAAACAGCTGTAGATATCCTATATTTTATTTCTGGATCAAGTCAAAGTATCCCTTCTTTGGCTTTCAAAAGAATAACACTTATTGAATTGCAAATTTCTGTTTTTGTTATTTATAGTAGTGTTTAAACATGTTCCCATATTCTTGGACACTCCTTCATCAAAATATGGAAATTAGTTAATCTTCCCTTGATTGGGGGTTGGACTTAGTGATTTGCTTTTGGCAAATAGAATGTGGAAGAAGTGATGCTAGGTGACTTGAGGCTAGTTCATGAAAGGTGATAAAGCCTGCCTGGCTTACTTTCTTTCAGCCCCAGCTTCCATGGGTGCTCTAAAGCTAGCATGTTGAAGAGTCTTGTGGAGAGACCACCTATAGGTATCTGAAGAAGACCAGCTGTTCTAGCCTCAGCATAGGCTCCAGATAATTCCAAACCCTGCCACCTACTGACTCCAGCTTTTTAAGAAACCCTGAGTGAGAACTGTTTAGCTGAGCCCAGTCACTCCCCAGTGAGATAATAATTGATATCTTGGTTTTAAGCCAATATTTTGGGGTTACTGCACAGCAATACATAACAAACATTCTTGTATGAAAAAATGCAGCAGAAAACAGTTCTTTTAAACTTTCTGGTGTATACATTTTTGGGATCTTTTGAAGACATAGTCTACCATATCAATTTATCTTAGATCTATTAAAAATATTATTTATTTATTTATTATTGAATTTATTGGGTGATATTAGTTCACAAAACCATACAGGTTTAAAGTGTACAACTCAGTCAAAACATCATTTGCACAATGCATTGTATGCTCATCACCACAAGCAAAGTACCTTTCTGGTACCCATTTTCCTCCTTCTTACCCACCTCCACCTAGTCCTCACCCCTCCCACCCTCTGGTTATTACCACACAGTTGTCTGTGTCTATGTGTTATGCATCTGTTTTTCATTAATCCATTCACCTTCTTTCATCCAGATCTGCTTCTACCTTCCTCTAAAACAGTTGTCAGTCTGTTCCATGTACCCATGCCTCTGTTTCTGTTTTGTTCATCAGTTTATTTTGTTCATCATTGGATTCTACATATAAGTGAGATCATAGGGTATTTGTTTTTCTCTGACTGGCTTATTTCACTTAGCATAATAATCGCCAGGTCCACCCATCCTGTCACAAAAGGTAAGATTTTCTTCTATTTTATGGCCTTGTAGTATTCCATTGTATATATGTACCACATTTTTTTTTTATCCACTCATCTACTGATGGGTGCTTGGGCTGTATTCAGATCTTGACTACTGTAAATAATGCTGCAATGAACATAGTGGTGCATATATTCTTTCAAATTAGTGTTTCAGTGTTAAGGTATATTACTGGAAGTGGGATTGCTGGGTCAAAAGGAAGTTCCACTTTTAATTATTTGAGGAAACTTCATACTGTTTTCCAAGGGGGCTGCACCAGTCTACATTCCCATCAATAGTGGACAAGTGTTCCCCCCCAACCCCTTTTTTCCCCAAACCCTTGCTGGCCATTGTGGTTTGCTGATTTATTGGCAATAACCATTCTGACAGGTGTAAGGTGATACCTCATGGCGGTTTTAATTTGTATCCCTCTGATGATTAGTGACATTGAACATTTTTTCATGTGTCTATTGGCCATCTGTATGTCCTCTTTGAAGAAGTGTCTATTCAGATTGTTTGCCCATTTTTTATTTGGATTGTTTGTCTTCTTAGCATTTAGTTGTATAAATTCTTTATATATTTTGGAAATTAATGCTTCATTAGATGTATCATCAGCAAATATTTTCTCCCATACAATGAGCTCCCTTTTCATTTTGTCAATGGTTTCTTTTGCTGTGCAAAGCTTTTTAGTTTGATGTAGTCCAGGTTGTTTACTTTTTCTTTTGTTTCCTTGCCCTAGGAGATATATGGACAAAAATATTGCTACAAGAGATTTCTGCTATTAACTGCCTAAGCTTTCTTCTAGGAATTTTGTGATTTTGCAACTTACATTTAAGTCCTTTATTCATTTTGAGTTTATTCTTGTGAATGGTGTAAGTTAATGGTCTAGATTATTTTTTTGCATGTACCTATTTAATTTTCCCAACACTATTTATTAAAAAGACTATCTTTACTCCATCATATGTACTTGCCTCCTTGTCCAAATTTAATTGATCATAAAGGCATGTTCCTGGGCTCTTTGTTCAGTTTCATTGATCTATTATGCGTGTTTTTATGCCCATACCAGGGTGTTTTCATTACAAGTGCCTTATAGTATAGTTTGATATCAGGTATTGTGGACCCTTCTATTTTGTTCTTCTTTCTCAAAATTGCTGCAGCTATTTGGGGTCATTTATGGTTCCAAAAAATTTGTGAAGTGTTCGTTCTACATCTGTGAAATATGCCAATGGTACTTTAATAGGGATTGCATTAAATCTATAAATTACTTTGGGTAGTATGGACATTTTGATGATGTTAATTCTTCCACTCCATTAACACAGTATATCCTTCCATTTGTTTGTGTTATCCTTAACTTCTTTCTTCAGTGTTTTGTAGTTTTATGAAGACAGGACTTTTATGTCCTTGGTTAGGTGTATTCCTAGGTACTTTATTTTTTTGTTTCTATATCAAATGACATTTTTTTCTGATTTCTGTTTCTGATATTTCATTGTTGGTGTACAAAAATGCCTTTGATTCTCCATATTGACTTTGTATCCTGCTCTTTTGCCAAATTCATTTATTTATTTATTTTGTTTTTTTAAATTTTATTTTAATTGTTTTTTCTTAATTTTTTTTATTTTAGTTGTTGTTCAAGTACAGTTTTCTGCCTTTTACTCCCATCCCATTCCACCCCCCCCAGTGCTGCCACCTCCCTGATATTTCCACCCCCCTTAGTTTGTGCCCATGTGTCCTTTATGCTTGTTCATGTTATCCCTTCCCTTTTTCCACTGAAATTCCTCCCCTCTCCCCTCTGGTTACTGTCATCTTGTTTTCTATTTCAATGTCTTTGGTTATATTTTGCCTTTGTTGCTTAGGTTCAGTTAAGGGTGATATCATATGGTATTTGTCTTTTACCGCCTGGCTTATTTCACTTAGCATAATGCTTTCCAGTTCCATCCATGCTGTTGCATGGGGTAGGAGCTCCTTCTTTCTTTCTGCCACCTAGAAATCCATTGTGTATATGTACCATAGTTTTTTTATCCATTCATTGACTGATGGGCACCTGGGTTGCTTCCAACACTTGGCTATTGTAAATTGTGCTGCTATGAACATTGGGGTACAGAGGTTCTTTTGGAATGGTGTTTCAGGGCTCTTGGGATATAATCCTAGCAGTGCAATTGCTGGGTCAAAAGGCAATTCCATCTTTAGTTTTCTTAAAATTCCATACTGTTTTCCATAGTGGTTATATCAGTCTGCAATCCCACAAACAGTGAACTATGGTCCCCTTTTCTCCACAACCTCTCCAACACTTGTTGTTTGTTGCTTTGTTTATGATGGCCATTCTTACCGGTGTAAAGTGGTATCTCATTGTGGCTTTAATTTGTGTCTCTCTGATGGCTAGCGATATTGAGCATCTTTTCATGTGTCCCTGAATCTTCTGTATGTCCTCCTTGGAGAAATGCCTGTTCAAGTCCTTTGCCCATTTTTAAATTGGGTTGCTTGTCTTCTTGGAGTGGAGTCATGTGAGTTCTTTGTATATTTTGGAGATTAAACCCTTGTCTGAGGTATCATGGGCAAATATGCTTTCCCATATCGTTGTTTCTCTTTTTATTTTAATGCTGTTTTCTTTAGCTGTGCAGAAGCTTTTTATTTTGATGAGATCCCATTTGTTTATTCTTTCCTTTATATCCCCTGCTCTGGGGGACATATCAGTAAAAATGTTGCTGCGTGAGATAACTGAGGTTTTCCTGCCTATGTTCTCCTCTAGGATTTTAATGGTGTCACAGATTATATTTAAGTCTTTTATCCATCTTGAATTTATTTTTGTGTATGGTGTAAGTTGGTGCTCCAGTTTCATTTTTTGCACGTAGCTGTCCAGTTCTCCCAACACCATTTGTTGAAGGGACTATTTTTACTCCATTTTATGGTGTTGCCCCCTTTGTCGAATATTAACTGACTGTAGTGACTTGGGTTTCTTTCTGGGCTCTCTATTCTGTTCCATTGGTCTATGTGCCTGTTTTTATGCCAGTACCAGGCTGTTTTGATTACAGTGGCCTTGTAATACAGTTTGGTATCAGGTATTGTGATCCCTCCTTCTTTGTTCTTCTTTCTCAAAATTGCAGCTGCTATTCAGGGTCATTTATGGTTCCATATAAACTTTTGAAGTGTTTGTTCTATGTGTGTGAAATATGCCATTGGTACTTTGATAGGTATTGCATTGAATCTGTATATTGCTTTGGGTAATATGGACATTTTGATGATATTAATTCTTCCTATCTATGAACACGGTATATGTTTCCATTTGTTTGTGTCTTCCTTGATTTCATGCTTCAATGTTGTGTAGTTTTCTGCATACAGGTCTATTATCTCCTTGCTTAGGTTTATTCCTAGGTATTTTATTTTTGTTTCTGCTACATTGAATGGGATTTTTTTCTTGATTTCTGCTTCTACTGTTTTATTGTTGGTATACAAAAATGCCTTTGATTTCTGGATATTGACTTTGTATCCCGCTGTTTTTCCAAATTCATTTATTAGGTTGAGCAATTTTGGGGTGCAGTTTATAGGATTTTTCATGTACACTATCATATCATCTACAAACAGTGACAGTTTTGTTTCCTCCTTTCTGATTTGGATGCCTTTTCTTTACTTTTCTTATCTGACTGCTGTGGCTAAAACTTCCAAAACTATATTGAATAGAAGTGGTGAAAGTGGACAACCTTGTCTTGTTCCTGATCTTCGTGGAAAAGATTTTAGTTTTTGTCCATTGAGTATGATGTTGGCTGTAGGTCTCTCATATATGGCCTTTCTTATGTTGAGGAATGCTCCCTCTATTCCCACTTTGCTGAGTGTTTTGATCATAACTGGGTGCCGTACCTTCTCAAATGCTTTTTCTACATCTATTGATATGATCATGTGATTTTTGTCTTTGCTTTTGTTTATGTGATGTATTACAATTACTGATTTGCGAATGTTGAAACATCCTTGCAT
>PVKM010046827.1:0-11603 GCA_004027735.1 Carollia perspicillata
TATGGTAAAAGTGACAGCGATGCGACTTTTGAGGCAACAGCGTAAAGATGCCGTGCACTTTCGCCTTGCTCTTTTGGGGTGCTGACTCTGAGAACCCAGCACCATCGTGTCCGGAAGCCCCATGCAGGGAGACCATGTGGCGAAAGCAACTGGAAAGGGTTCAGCTGACAGCCGGAGCGAGGGCTTGGCTTGTGGTCCTCATCGGCTGCCAGCCATGGGAGTGAGAGGCTTCCGGATAATTCTAGCTCCCAGCAGTCGAGACCCCACAGCCTGCAAGCCTTTCCAGTCGGGGGCCCAGCCAAGGACGAGAGGAGACACGTTGTCCCTGTCCAATTGCTGCTCCGTAATAAAATGGTTCTTGCCCAGCAAGGTTTGGGCAAGATTGGGGGCAAAGTTTGGGGGCGATAGGTTAAACGATAGAAACTGGGACCATAGCCTTGGATGTCACAGAGGCAGTAGCAACGCTACCCTTGTTCCTTTAGTAAAGAATGGGCCTCCTACCATGCATCCTTTTGTTCTCGCCTAAAAGTAAAATACGATCCCTTTCTCTTCGAAGAAATCCCTGAAGATATGAAAGTGAAAGTTGAACATTCCAGAAGTTTGTATACATATGTTCTCTGAAGACAATGGGACGGGAAACTGAGGCACTCTGACATACAGACTTGCTATCGGAGGGAAGAGACTCCTCACACCAGGCTGGCGCCGAGGTTCCTGACACGAGATTGTGCACCTCGAAGCGCTGATTCCGTGCCATTCTTCATGAGACTCTCAAGAGTTTTTACGTTATTGTAATAACCAGCAACCCACGGAAGGGCACCTTTTATTGCAATTTCCTTTCGGAAGACGTGGTCCTGCCAGTCGTTTCCCCCTCAAGTCCATTTCCTGTTCTTTGAAACGTAAGCCATGCTGCCCCGCTTCAGAAGGGCTGTCTGAGAAATACCGAACAAAAGGCAGACTTTCCTGCAGGTTTAGCTGTGAAAGGCAGTCCGTGTTCTGGAGGCAGCGAGTTGGCCAGGCGGGAGCAGAAGCGCGCGGGTCCAGTTGCCCCCCTGCCGCTCGGTCCCTGGGTGTCCTCCTCTCCGAGGGAGGCCCTCGGACCAGAGGGGCTGCGGTGGCTGCTCGTGTTCTAGTTCTTCCGCTTTAGGCCTCGGCCGGCGTGGCAGCGTCATCCTGTGCGGCTGCAGCGTCATCCTGTGCTCCCACGAGTTGCGGGTTTGGCGCCCGGTCAGGGCAGGTATCTAGGTTGCAGGTTCGGGAGGCAACTGATTGACGTTTCTCTCTCACGTCAATGTTTCTCTCCGTCCCTTCCTGTCTTTCTAAAATCAACAAATGTATCCTCGGGGGAGGGTAAAAAATTCTATTATCCTTATAATATTTCTCCAATTTAGTCAGTACGTCATATTGCTCAAGAGTATGGGTCGGGGCCAGACTGCTTGGTTTATAGCCAAATACTAACTAGCTGAGTCATTCTGGGCAAGTCCCCTCACCTCAGTTCCTTCCCCTGTAAAATGGGGATAATGGTAGTGCCCACATTATGGGACCATGGACACTATTAAATGAGCTAATGAACACTGGGAGCAGCACATGTCTGACACCATGAGCTAGCCGAGCAGTGGCTGTCATTATTTGTCTTCACATGTGGCCGGTCGTGATGCTGTGTTGTTCCCGTCTTGAACTCCGTGTTGAAAAGAAACCAAATGAGCACACACTCATTTGTTGTGTGTAGGGCGTTGCGTGGAATGATCAATGAACTGGGTGGGAACCCAGCTGCGTGACCTCAGCTCCCTTCAGCTCAAGCGTTCTCGGGTAATCCGAGTGCCGGGATCGGCTGACGCCGACGTGTTCGTCCTACGAGCACCGATTCATAATGAATGGGGAGCACGTCAATGTCAAGGACTGTAGAGCGACTACTTCCAAGGCTGGAAACCCTGCTCAGACGTTTCAGGTGCAGCTCCCACACTGCAGCTCGAAGAAATGCTAACCATGTTAATAGTAGGTTTGTGAAAGATGTCAACAATTCAGAGAGCAGTATAGAGATAGAACCAGGAGGTGCATTCTTTAAGCTGTCCAGCACTCTGTCCATGGATTGAATGTCTTGGGTGTAACTCCGTAGGCAAAAAAAAATCGGGGCCTGTTTCGTTGGCCAGAGTGTTTTGGCCGAGACACATTTCGTTGTTCATTTTCTCACTTGGGTAGGTAAGTCATAGCATCCCCCAGAACCTTTGGGCAGTCGAGTGCTACGGGTCTAGATAAAAATATTCAACCGCTGGACGGAAATGGAACGCAGGACGATGGATGACTTGCCTCCTTCGCTTTGTGGATTTCTTGGGATTCTGAAGTTCCAGTCGTTGTCTGGGGAAGTGGGGTGACGACCGACTAAACGAGACGAAGGCCCTCCGAGGAAGTTGGCAGCAGGCGGTGAGGAGCGACACCGTTCCCGAGAACTCCAAGGGGATCTCTGCATTGTCATTCAGTTACAAAAAAGAAAAAAAAACAAGATGGAAAATGTCAACAGTCAGCGGCAGAAACAGGCGAAGGAAAGTCCCTGCCAGCAGTGTTCAGTCGGGGGGTCACCGTGGGTGGTGGTCTGTGGAAAGATCTGTTTGAAATAGCTAGTCTCTGTCCGTAGTAATAAGTAGCAATGTGTGTAAGTGAAAATAAGTGACTCCAGATCGCATGTGTGGAGCATGGCGGGGCTGGCTGTTCAGTGATTGCACACGTAGGCCAAGCCGAAGGTTCTACTTAACCTTGATTTTTCAGTGTAGCAGAGCCCAGGGTAGCTCCAAGGGAGAGCAAAGGATTAAACTTTTATACACCATGTATTTACTTGGTAGGCTTTGAATTGTAGGGCTCAAGGATGAGGCAGCCTCGTCCGAGGCGAGAGAAAAGGGTGAGACGAGAGGAAGTGGACGCCTTGTTCACGGGCACGGAAGTCGGAAAGGCCACCCACCCCTTGGATTCTGGGGGCAGCTCCGAGGGCTACAGTGGGCAGATCACGTGGGAACCCGGGCTACCCAGCTGTGGAGTGGGCGGGGCTCAGACCTGAGCACAGACCCAGCAGGGACTTACCATCAAGGCCTTTCTGTCGTTGGCCTGTCCCCTGCGCAGCCTGGGTGGCCTTCTCATCCTTCCTGACACTGGCCTGCTTCTACCTCGGACATCTGTGCCGCTTGGCCCTAGCGGAGCCTCCCGCCAGGCAGGCCCTTGCCCCAGGCGGCTTCGTGGCCCTCGCCCTCCTCCCTCCAGCCCTGCTGCTGTGTATGGTTTTGTTGGCGTAATGTCCTGCCTGTAGTCACACACTTGAAGGAACTCCGGGTTCCGCCAGGATGGAAGACTCTGTTAAGGAAAATGATGATGTCAAAGCATGATTTATGTCTTATTTGTTCGTGTATTTTTGGATAGGCTGCACGTGGGCAGGGTCCGTGTTTCTGCCGTCAGCCCTTTGCCTCTCTGAAGGAAACCACTGCTACTCGTGTATTCCAGACAGCAGTCAAGCATTTAGAAATAAATGCACCCCTCACACAAACGTCAGCCTACTATTCATACTTGTCGGTCCCTTACTTTTATCACTTGTAACATCGTGGGTTTTGTTTTTCTTAGCTGCCTCATTCTTATTACTGGAACTATGAATTCTTAATGAATGGTTACATACAGTTCTGTTGTATGGCTGTATTAAAATGTGTTATGGTCATTTAGAGCATGTTCAATACATTTGCTTATTAAGAATGGTACAGTCCTGGCCCGTGTGGCTCAGTGGATTGAGTGCCAGCCTGCGAACCCAAAGGTCGCCTGTTCGATTCCCAGTCAAGGCACGTGCCTGGGTGCTGGGCCAGGTCCCCCAATCCATCGGTCTCTCTCACATCAATGTTTCTCTCCATCTCTTTCTCCCTTCCTCCCCTTTTCTCTAAAAAGGAATAAATAAAATCTTAAAAAAAATAAAAGTGGTACAGATTACTAGTTTTACATGTGTTATTTTGCACATGTGTGAGTATATTTGAAGGATGAAGACGGAGAGCTTGGATAGGTGTGGTCGGACCACCCCCACCCCCAGCTGGCCTCACGCTGCGCCCTCCCCAGCCCTGTGTTGGGGCGCTCTGGTCCCGCGTCCTCCCCAGCAGCGTGAGGTTGGATATCTCGATGTCTGTTTATTGGGTGAAAAGTGGCATGTCGGTATAATGCTAATTTTCATTTGTCCTTCCCAAGTGTAAGAGCCATTTTCTTTTCTGCAAACTATTTATGTCCTCTATTCATTTTCTTATTTATGTATTTATTTAGAGAGGGGAAAGGCAGGAGAGAGAGACGGAGAGAAGCATAGACCCACTGGCTCTCACACGCCCCCAGCTGAGGACCCGGCTCGGAACCCAGGCCTGTGCCCCGGCTGGGAATTGAACTGGCGGCATTTCAGTTCACAGGCTGGCACTCAATCCGCTGAGCCACACCAGTCAGGGCTATGGGTTTTATATTTTAAAGTATTCCTGTGAAAATCGCCAATTTCCCATCTTTACTGTGTCCATTTTCCAGGTTAAATAGATTTAGTACTTATCAAGTTTTCCATGGGAAATAAATTCCACGAGGACAAGATTTTTTTTATTTGTTTTTGTTCAATATTGCATCACCAGCACCTAGAATAGTACCTTGCACATAGGAGGTATTCAATAAATAAGCCGGTTGCCAAACTGGAAACAGTCTTGGGTTTTGCCCTTTGACTAGATACCATTCAGGCTCTAAACGTAATTTATGTGACTTCTAGACGTGATTTAAAAAGTGGGGTGAGGGGTCAGTTTTAAAGAAAGCGACAGTAAAAAGTAATGATAAAGAATGTGGTAGTAAAGATTGAAATTATTTGTATTTATTGTCATGGAAGTGGGTACTAGGAGGAGACTGTTTTTTCCGAGGAAGGTGGACCGGTGGCCAACGAGCGTAAGAAGGATGCCGAGCATCATGGGTCATTTGGGAAGTGCAAATCAACCCCACGATAAGATACTGCATCACGCCCACTAGGATGACTACAATAAAAAAAGGGGGAAATGACAAGTGGCACCATTGTCGCTTGCTGGCGGAAATGTCAACTTTTTCCGCTGCTGCGGAAACCCATTTGGCAATTCCTCAAGAAATTAAACTGAGAATTGCCGTATGATTCAGCAGTTCCACTTAAGAATATAAACCTCAAGACATGGAAATGGGTGTTCAAAGGAACACTTGTACGGGAGCATTCAGAGCGGCACCGATCACAACGGCCAGAATGTGGGAACAACCCCTATGTCGGTGGAGGGCTGCATGGATGAACCAAATGGGGCCCGGGCACACAATGGAATATTACTCAGCCAGAAAGAGGGTGAATCTAGAAAACATTAAGCCTAGTGAGGAGAAACCAGACACAAATGGTCACATGCTGTGTGATTTTGTTTGTGTAGAACAGCCAGAATGAGCAACTCTGTGGAGACCGAACACTGATGGGCGTTTGCCGGGGCGTGGGGTGGGGACAGGAGGGGGGACTTGCAGGGCACACCCAGGCTTCTCCTGTAGGGGAATGAAAATCTTGTGGAACTCGGTAGAAATGGGGGTTGCACACGTGAACATACTCTATGCCACTGAACTGTTCTTTTTAAAACGGTTAATTTTATGTTATGTGAATTTCAACTCAGGTAAAACTAAAACAAAACAAAACAACAACCCACAGACTTGTCCTGGGTGTCTTAGTTTTCTCCAAGACGGCAAAGAGGCAACCTAGGAAGCTCCTCGGTCTCTGGAAACGTAAAAGCCATTGTAAATGCTGTATAAAACAATTGATCTTTAACTCTTCAGAAGGGTGCTGTAAATTTTCTCCCAAGTAATTAAAGGGTGCTGCGTTGTGTTTGATGTCTCCTTGATGCTTGTCTGAGTAATGCTGTTGCAGAACAGGTCATAAGGGTATTTTAGGTGCTGTTTAAAAACACCCCCAGCATCAAACCAAATTTGAAGAATTAATTGGGAATTGTTTTGTCTGCAAATTAATTTTCCACCAAATAAGTTGATCCTCTACCTACAGAAACCAGTGGAGTTCTTTTAAAAGATTTTACTTATTTATTTTTAGAGAGAGGGGAAGGACGAGAGGAAGAGCGGGAGAGAAACATCGATCAGTTGCTTCTCACGTGGCCTCAACCCGGGACCTGGCCTGCAACCCCAGGCATGTGCTCCGACTGGGAATCGAACCAATGACCCTTTGGCTTGCAGGCCGTCACTCTGTCCCCTGAGCCACACCAGCCAGGGCTGAAACCAGTGTTTAGTGGCTTTCAGTCAGGTTGGCTAATGATGGTTTTCTCCGCGCATGTGGGAGACTTGAACCCAAGAAGAAGAGAATGGAGTTCACAGCGAGAGGTCAAGGTTGACTTCTTTTGTACACCTTTTACTGTAATTATAGCATGACTGAAAATGACTATTCGGTGCTTTTTTTAAAAGCCACTATAGTTAGCTTGCGTATAAACACCATTCATTTTACCTGGGGCGTAACTCCCGCAAGCACGGATTGTGCAAGGCGCTGAGCTGGGTGCCGTGGGGGCTGAGTAGGGAAGGCCGTGACAGCTGTCCTTAAGTTTAGTAGGTGTGAGATTCCTAGCAATTGCTATAATAATTTTTCATTACCTAAAAGCCCATCTGTTCTGAATGACCAGTTTTATGTTTTCTTCTACCAGAAGTGCTTTGAAAAAATAGCCAGCAATTTGACATTGTTTGGGAGAAGTCTTGTTTCTGTCTTTCTTTCTTTTTTTTTAACAAAGCGGAGATTCTGTGTGTATCTGTTTCATAGATTTTAAATAGTTTCAGTAATACAGGATGTTCGAATGAAATACGACCGCCCTGGCACCCCCGATCTCCAGGGGCGCGCTGCATTTTACATCCTCCGTGGCTCCTGCCACTTGAGAAGGCGGCAGCTCTTCCGAGTTCCGGAGTGCTCGCCTCCCTCGAATCTGGGAAGGCATTCAGAGCGCAGAGCAGAGTACAGGGACCGCACGGCTGGAAGGGGACCGCCTCTCCGCCAGGCTGGCATGGCACACTGAATTCTCTATTCCTATCAATAGTTTTTGGTGTTGTTACTAAATTCTGAGAACCTTTTGGTTTTGTGCTGACGTGAGAGGTAAGGTGTTATAGAAACAGTAAAGTCATTAGTGAACTACTGGTCTCAAACAGACAATATTTAGCAAACAAAAATGGGGAAAAATGCCCAACGCAAGAAAAATTAGGGCAATTCTGAAGGACTCTGATTAAATGAGAAAGTTCATGTTCACGTATAAATATATATATATGTATATATATTTTTTCCAAAATATTATTTAAATTAAACAAATTTCACTTACAGTTGCTACTCAATATCACATTAGTTTCAGGGAATAGTGTCATAGTTAGACATTCACGTAACTCACAAAGTGATCCTTCAGTAAGTCCAGCGTCCACCTGTAACAGCCATGCACAGTTATTACAATACTATTGATTATATGCCCTGTGCTGGGCTTTACACCCATGACCGTTTTGTAACTGCCGGTTTGTAGTTCTTAACCCTTCACCTTTCTCCTCCGCCCCCAGTCCCCTCCCGGCTGGGAACCATCGGTTTGTTCTCTGGATCTATGAGTCTGTTTCTGTTTTGTTTGTTTATTTTGTTTTTTCGATTCAACTTATAAGTGAGATTACATTGTACTTTTCTGTCTGACATATTTCACGTAGCATAATACCCCATAGGTGCATACTTGTTGCAGATGATAAGATTTCATTCTTTTTTTTTTTTGCCGAGTAATATTCCATCGTATACATGCACCACTGTATCCACTCATCTGTCGATGGACCCTTACGTTGCCCCATATCTTGGCTGTTGTAAACAATGCTACAATGAACATGGGGATGCCTGTGTCTTTCCCAATTACTGTTTTGGTGTTCAGATGAATACCGAGAAGTAGGATTGATGGGTCATATGGGAGTTCATTTTTTAATTTTTTTTGAGGAAACTTTGCACTGTTTTTCCCAGTGGCTGCACCACTGTACATTTCCACCCACATCGTACCAGGTTCCCTTTTCTAAATGTCCTTGCCCACTCGTGTGCGATTTATTGGTTATCGCCATTCCGACAGGTGCAAGGTGATGCCTCCGTGGTCAGGTGTGTTGCTGCTGTGAACATATGCCACACTGTCTCCTAGGCAGAGTCATTGGTATTGAAGCCACTTGTGTATCTCAGGTTGTGACGGCCAGGCCAGCGGGGAGTTCCCTCGTAGTATTCTCCTTGAGAAATGCGAGGAAAACAGTGCAGTTGCCTAAAAGGCAAATCAGCAGGACAGCTTTAAAGGGGACTTAGAGCAGTGGCTACTCTCAAGTGTCCTGTGGGCTTTTTGGTTTTGTTTTTAATCTCACAGAGTCCTGTGAAAGTAGCCCAGTGTTTATATAGATAAAATCAGCGCCTCGCATTGGATCTGGATCGCTTGGAGAACTTGCAGCTCCCCTCTGGCCATCCATCACTCCAAACACCAAATAAACAGCAAACGAGCAGGGGTGGTACTGTTTGTTTCCTTACAGCTAATTACTGCCAAACTCCAACATGTGGCAGATTTGGGCTCCAGATGGAGCATTCGTGATGATCTGTTTTGGAGCTTTACTTGTTGAGTTTTGCAAACATCAGAGCAAATTACAATTTTTTTCCTTTTAAAATTATTTTTGTGTCAAATTACAAAATTGATATTCTGAAATGTTTTCTTAAATCATTCCATGGATGCATCTTTCATCTAAAATCACTATCGACCCCACAAAGGCTTTTTCTGAAACCAGGGCCCTCTAGTCGTCAGTTTCATTCCAAAAGTTCAATTTGGCTGGCTTCTGTCGGCCTTTGTCTGGGAAATAATGTAACTATTGGATTGTCCTTTTTTGATGTATTGTTTTACTATTTCTAGCTCATAGAAGATGACCCTTACCTGTTTGAAATAAAGTCCTCACCTCTGGTTTTCAGGGACAGAGTTTCCAGAGTTTGTAGAAATTCTCCTGGTACAATTTAGCTGCATTAGATCCCATTTCCCTCAGCTTTGAGATACAACTGACATATGTAACATTGTATAGGTTTAAGGTATACAGTGTGTTGATCTGATACACTTATACATGGAGACATTACCAGCAGGCCCACACCTCCACGTGTCACATACTTACTTTACCACTTCCTTTTTGTGGAGAGAACATTTAGGATCTCTCTTGGCAACTCGCAAGTGTATAACATAGTATTATTATTTATAGTCAGTATACTGTTCATTCCATCTCCAGAACTTATTCATCTTCTAACTGGACGTTTGTGCCCTTTGACTAACATTTGCCCATGACATCCTACCCTTTACCCCCTGGTCCCTGGTAACCAGCCTTCTGCTCTGTGTTTCTCTGAGTTTGGCGTTTGTAGATTTTACATGGAAGTGATATTATACAGCACTTGTCTCTGCCTGACTTACCTCCCTTAGCATAATGCCCTCAAGGTCCAACCACGTTGTCACAGTGGCTGGGTTTCCTTCTTTCTCGTGGCTGAATAATATTCCTGTGTGTGTGTGTGTGTGTGTGTGTGTGTGTGTGTGTCACATCTTCTTTATCCATGTATTCTAACTTTTTAGTAATGGTAAGTAACTGTATGTACTTACATACAGGTGTAACTTCCAATCATACCATTGGAATGATTGGAATGATGACCCCTTTGACTGCACTTAAAATAACCCACGTATTCCTTCTATGCTATATGGCAGGTTGAAAAACAAAACTTTGAGATCGGGAAAATGGCAGTGAACCTTAGCAATTCTCTTCTCTTTCCTTTCTGCAATAATTAGCCATGTATGAGATATAAGATATAACTTGAATTTTCTCAAAACTAGAAATATGTTCTTAAGTTTAAGAAATGTCTCACTGACGCTGACTCTCTAGATATTTTAAAAATTGTGCATTTGCCAAGGTATTCATTCCTTCTGTTGTGTCCTGGGGAATACAGGGGTGAGCCCAGAGGGTCTGCCCTCCCTAGGCTTCTAATCAGACTCAGATTGATGTGGATTTATACGCTGGTCACAGCCCCAGAAGAAAGGCACATAACAGAGGTGCGAGACTGCATTCTGAGGAGCCAGCCACGTGCTGGGGATTCCAAGTGGCTTCCCCAGAGAAGCGAATGTTGCCTTACTAGTGTACGGTGCCTTCACAAATACCGCCCCCCAAAATTACACACCATTTAGTGTGCGGCCTACAATCGACCGCACACTAAATTGCTCGTAATTCTTAAACAAAGGCTCCGTGTCCTTTTGGCTCATTAGCGTTTCTCATGAATGGCTAGAGTGATGAGAGAACCATCCAAGAAAAAGTTTTCTTAACTTGAGGACATCCCGGCTTTTCTATGGAGTCCACATGTTTTTTCATTTTATTTTTTGTCATTTTAAAACGATCCTCTTTCTTTATTTTTAGAGAAAGGGAAAGGAGAGAGAAAGAGAGGGAGAGAAACATCAATTGGTGGCCTCTTGCTTGCCCCCCAACCAGGGGCCCGGCCCACAACCCAGGTGTGTGCCCTGACCGGGGTTCGCACCGGCGGCCCTTCAGTTCACGGGCCGTGCCCAAATCCACTGAGCCACAGCAGGCAGGGCAGGCTTGGTTTGTTTTGAAAGCATCGGTGTGTTGGCTGTATTAGTTTTAGTGTCTCGGTTATATTAGCATTTGCCCACGAGAAATTTGTAAAGCAGAAACAGGAGGTCAAAACACTGAAAGATAAAGCTAGAAATAATTCCAACCACTCACAAAATAAAGCCAAACATGGTGGGTTTTCCTTGAAATAGCTATTCGTGTTTATTTTTAAAACCCGAATAGCCGTTAGTTATTAGGAGAACTGATCGCCCGTGTATAAGGAATGAGAAGAAAACACTTGTGCTAGGATTATAGGTGTCCAAACAGTTAGCTGTCTCACATTCTTGGGCGACGGCTTAGGGAAGGCGGCCATGCACTAGAAGTTTTGTGGGGTTTTGTGTTTTTTTTTTTCAGTCTACCTCAGGGACTTGAGAGCTCCTAATGGTATGATTGGAAGTTAAAGAAAACATCCTCTTACCTATGCAAAATCTCGTTATGTCTTCATAAAGACATGAGAGCAGGGTCCTTTTCTGTGTGCAGTTGCGTCCCAACCCTTGGTGGAGAGGCCAGCCTGTGTTCTCCTGAAAGCCAGGGTAAGCTGCTGCGCATGCGCACGGAGCCGATTCGGCTCGGGGCCGGAAGGAAGTAGACAGCGGGGGCACAGTGATGGTTGAAGAAGCAGCTGTCGACCCGTGCATTCATTCAGCAAATATTTATGGAAGGGCACCCAAGGGGCATGTGCCGCGCTGGTCTTGACCGCTGGGGCAGGGGCTGGTGAGGTCGTTGAGGTCGTGGGGAGCCGAGCAGGCGACGAGCCCTGGGACTCCTGGTGACAGCGCCCAGTGCACCCTGGGTAAATGGACTAGCACGTGGGGGCAGCAGGTGGCAGGGGGGGTCAGAAATGCAGAGGAAGGGACCGTTGAAAATGAATCCCGGAGTTCTGCTTAATAGCCCGGGTCAGGAGAGGTGGTTTCCCAGCTTCAGAGGAAATGGTAATACAGTCAAGTGAAGGTCAAGTT
>PVKM010046828.1:0-11602 GCA_004027735.1 Carollia perspicillata
TGTTTTTGTTTTAGGTGTGGTTGTTAATAATTGTGAGTTTGCTGTCATTTTACTGTACATGCTTTCTATCTTCTTTTTCTTAGATAAGTCCCTTTAACGTTTCATACAATAAGAGCTTGGTGATGATGAACTCCTTTAACTTGACCTTGTCTGAGAAGCACTTTATCTGCCCTTCCATTCTAAATGAAAGCTTTGCTGGATAGAGCAATCTTGGATGTAGGTCCTTGGCTTTCATGACCTGGAATACTTCTTTCCAGCCCCTTCTTGCCTGTAAGGTCTCTTTGGAGAAATCAGCTGACAGTCTGATGGGAACTCCTCTGTAGGTAACTGTCTCCTTATCTCTTGCTGCTTCTAAGATTCTCTCCTTCATTTTAGTCTTGGCTAATGTAATTATGATGTGCTTTGGTGTGTTCCTCCTTGGGTCCAACTTCTTTGGGACTCTCTGAGCTTCCTGGACTTCCTGGAAGTCTATTTCCTTTGCCAGATCGAGAAGGTTCTCCTTTATTATTTGTTCAAATATCTTTTTGACTTGTTGCTCTTCCTCTTCCCCTTCTGGTACCCCTATAATTTGGATGCTGGAATGTTTAAAGATGTCCTGGAGGTTCCTGATCCTCTCCTCATTTTTTTGAATTCTTGTTTCTTCCTTCTTTTCTGTTTGGTTGTTTCTTTCTTCCTTCTGGTCCACTCCATTGATTTGAGTCCTAGTTTTCTTCCCATCACTGTTGGTTTCCTGTGCATTTTCCTTCATTTCACTTAGTGTAGCCTTCATTTGTTCACCTAATTTGTGGCCAAATTCAACCAATTCCGTGAGCATCCTGATCACCGGTGCTTTGAACTGTGCATCTGATAGGTTGGCTATCTCTTTGTCACTTAGTTGTATTATTTCTGGAGCTTTGATCTGTTCTTTCATTTGGGCCATTTTTTTGTCTTGTCGTCACACCTGTTACATAGTGAGGGGAAGTCAGAGCCTTAGGTGTTCACCAGGGTGGGTCAACTCAGTCTCTTGGTTGTGATGCTGAATGTGGGGGCGGGATCCTAGAGGGAACAATGGTGCTTGCTCCGCTCTCTGCTGGATTTCAGTCACTTCCTCTGATTCCCCCAAGGAAACTGGGCCCTTCTGGTGCTGATTCCTGTGTGGGTGGGTTTGTGTACTTCCTGGGACCTTGTGGGTCTCACCAATGAACTGTCTGTCCTGTGAGGCTGGGAGTATCTCCCAGAACCTCAACCCCCACAGGTGTTTTCAATTGATGTTTTGAGGCTTTATTTCCCTGAGTTGGGACCCTGGGTTGTGTGGTCTGTCTCGCTTCCCGGTTTCATCTGGTTTATCTGCATGCCAGTGTGGGACCACCTGGTCTGCCAGCCGCCTTGTGCGCCCTCCTGGGTCCACCAGCCACTGCTTTGCTGTGAGTCCTCTCCACCTGGCCGCCCAACTCTGCCCCTCCTACTGGTCTGCATGAATGTTTCTTCTGTAACTCCTTGGTTGTCTGACTTTCATACCATTCAGTTTTCTGTCAGTCCTTGTTGTTTTTTTGTTTCTAAATTGTTGTTGTCCTTATTTTGGTTGTGTGAGGAGGCATAGTATGTCTACCTATACCTCTATCTTGGCCGGAAGTCTAATAAGGTAGCTTTTTAGAAAAGAATTTTTCCACAGCAAGGCTTGAGATGAGAAATTAGAAAGAGACTCATTTCAGAGACGTTTCATTGACCTGGATTAAGTTCTTAAATTACCACTTACAATAATATTTTTTTTTGCCAGGGGCTTTTTTAAATTTAAAATGTGGTTTTACCCTGGCTAGGTGGCTCAGTTGCTTGGATTGTCATCCCATACACCAAAAGGTTGTGGGATCAATCCCCTGTTGGAGTGCATACAGAAGGCAATCAGTTGATGTGTCCCTCATTCAGTGTTTCTCCTTCCCCCTCTCTCCCTTGATGCAGATTCCGACCAGAGGTGTTGCTGGTCAGAGGCTTTCATTGCTTTTGAATAGCATACACCAAAGAAGGTTCTCATTCATTATGCTAAGATTTGCTTTAGGTGATTACTTTTTACATATAATAAAGGAAAGGATGTTATTGATTACTTCTTATAGATTAACAAGGAAAAATTTGCAAATGCAAGGGAATGGTAAGAGTGATTGGTCTGGTTACACTCTGTCCTTGGGAGAATTAGCACAGACTTCAGAAGTTACTTTAAAGATACACAGTAAACATTTGTAGCTTCAATTCAGGGTGAGGGAGTTTTACCAAGAGCAAGCCTCAAAGCAGCCTAGGTATAATGCAGGCCTGGTTTCCCACTGGAAAGCCAATCCCTGGGTTTGGCTTCCTCTGTGCTGACTCGCACCTGTCAGTTTCCCATTAGGGCTGGGCTACATTTGCCATTGCCAGGTAGATCAGTTCCCTATACTCCTTTTCTCTCTAAAATCAATAAACATATCCTCAGGTGAGGATTAAATAAATAAATAAAATGTGTTGTTTCTAAGTAAGTAAATTTTTAAAATATGTAATGCATTGTTTTGAAACTATTTTCTGTGTTGAGAGTTTTAAAACTTACTGCCTAATTCTGTTTTCTTCTTTGTGTTCTAAATATAGAGCTTTTGAAGAAAAAAGAAAAGAACAAGAAGAAAGAGAATATCAAATTAGAGAACAAATACTTCAAGAAAGAAAACAGAAGTTTGAAGAAGTTACTGAAAAATTCCAGCGTGCCCATATTCCTCTTTCACAACGGAGGAGAGCAGGTATCTTAATTTCTAGAAAAATATGAGAACAAAAATAAAAGTTATAAACGTATTTGATTTGAATAGACCATAAAATAAGAAATTAAGAAACAAAGTAGAAATTCAAACTAAAAAGACTAGTATCCCATTTTAACTAATAGGACTTTAACCAAGTGGAAAATTGCAATTTAGTTTAGGTTTAATTTGGATGTTTGTTGGCTCTATTAGTAAATTTTAAATTTTCACAAGTTTGATTCTCCTTCATATTGGCTTACAGTAGTTTGTTATTTGTTCTTTTAAAATTGATCTAATATGTAACTTCATAAAAGGACACTTTAACATTTAGGTTTAATAAATTACTGCCATATTTATTCTGGCATTTATGCATATTTTGCTTCAAATTCATGTTTAAGAGACTGGCAAAATAAAAAGCAAGTCTATAGAATGATATAATCCAACTATCTAAAACATTGAACCAATTAAAATTTTAAATATGATTATGATTGATTTTTTGGTATCCATCTACATTTTTAATAACTTAAAATTGTAACACAGAATTAACAACAATGTCAAAGCTTCAAATAGAAAAAGGGACAGGCAGTACCTTTATTTATTCAACAAACGTTTAGTACTAGGCTGTACTTAGCCCCGGGCGAAGTGGAGATACAGAGAAATCTAATTGTATTCTACCATTAAAGATTTCACAGCTTATTTTGGAGATGAGAGTAATATAAACAATTAATGTCAATAAATATAGTGGTAGCAGAATGTATAAAGTACTGTGAGAACACAGAGGAATGAGCATAAAACCTATGCAGGAACATCAAGGACATCATCCTGGAAAAATAACTTAATTTCAATCTTGAAGAGTGAGCATTTTGCCAAGCAAAGAAGAAGAAGAAAACTTTCCAAAGAGAGGGAATACTGTAGTTTTTGCAAATAAATTAACATATGTCAGTGTATCTAAAGCATAAGATTTGGAGAAAGCAGAAGAAAAGCGCATTTGAGTCTAGAAAAATAAGTTGGAACCAACTCTCAAAGAGCATTACATGCCATACTAGGAATTTCATCTTTATCCAAAATACAATCAACCTAGTTTTTTAACTGGAACACAAACCATTATTGTATCAGTAAGAGATATTACTGTCAGTAAGCACAGCTACTAATAGCTTAAATATGGTAGGGGCTTATTTTTCTCTTGTATAATATGAAATCCTGAGCTAAGCAATTAATAGCCATTTTGACGATTATGTAGTGTCACTGGTAACTGAGACTTCTGTACCTCAGCTCAATCATCCTTAGTATGTGGTTTATATCTTCATCCTCATGGTCACATGATAGCTGCTAGAGCTCCATCCATCATATCAATGTTGTAGGCAAGGAAGAAAGAAGAAATGTAAAGGATAAAAGGTTGTAACTCTGAGCTACCTATAAATTGTTTATATATTTGTTTATATCAAATTGACAACTCCATGTGTAAGAAAGACTGAAAAAACTGTTTATGTGGTTATGTCACACACCCATAACAATATAGTCTGTTGCCAAGGAAGAAAGGAAAAATTGATATTAGGTAGGAAACTAGTGGCCTTTCCTATAATTAGATTTATTTGTTAGAAAGGTAATTACAGTTACTAAATGGAAGATGGATTGAACTAGAGACATACTAAAGTAGATATAGTAGTAGGAGATTATTTAAGTATTTGAGGCAAGAGGTGTTAAGCTGCTAAATTAAACCACTTCACTGGATATAATGATAAGAGGTAGTATATTCGGGAAATAGGATGTGGTACTAATTGACAGAGAGCAATTGGAGAAAGGCTAGCACAGTAAATCTACTACTCAGTACAGAGCCTCACACATTTTTAGCACTCAGTAAATACTTTTAAAATGAATTAATTTTTTTGGTGGATGATAATAATGTTAATCAAGTTTACAAGTATAGGAAAATGAGGTTAGAGATGTGAAAGATTATTCATTAGTTTTAAGTGCATTAAATTTGAGCCTCCCATGACTCATCCAAATGAGGAATTCACATCAGCAACTTTAAGAAAAAGATATGGAACAGAAATGTATATTTTTCCCTGGCTAGTGTGGCTCAGTGGATTGAGCACCAGCCTATGAACCAATGGGTCACTGGTTCAGTTCCCAGTCACAGCACACGCCTGGATTGCAGGCCAGGTACCCAGTAAAGGGTGCGTAAAAGACAACCACACATTGATGTTTCTCTCCCTCTAACTCATCCTTCTGTCCCCTCTCTCTAAAAATAAATAAATAAAATCTTTTTAAAAAGAAATGTATATTTAATAGTCACTAATGAGTAGATATATAGTTGATAAATAAAGCCATAGGAAAGATAAATTAACAAAGTATAGAACAAAGACTGAGGATAGGGCCTAAAATAAAACCTTTATACACATTAGTATTTACTGGAGGTAGAGCAAGAAAAACTAAAAATGGATTTTGAGAAGTAGTTATCAAGAAAGCACATGGGAACCAAAAGCAAAAAAAGAATATAATGTACACAAAAGCAAAACAGAAGGTTGTTTTAGGAAAGTGGTATGGTCATTGTGTTAAGTGCCCTAGAGAAGTAGTCACCACTCAAGAATTTTAGCTGCCCCAAAAAAGGTGCTATCAAAGGGTCTAAGTACAAATAAACAAGTGTTTTAGCAAAAACAAATGACATTCCCAACCACACAATGGAATATTATACAACTAAAAAAATAATAATAGGGAAAGTAAAACGGACTGATAAGGAACTATTTCTAGCAGAGACAGATTTACCACAAAGCTAAGGAGATTTAAGTTTCATGAGCCCTCACTGTCATGACCCCTAAATATAATTTTATATTAGTAATTTTGCATTACATTTTCTTAATGGGAGCCCCCAAATTGTATATGTTATACTTTCATAAAACTTGGATCTGTCCTTGATTTCCAGAACATTTAAAGAATAAAGTCAAGGTCCAGATCAGTATACATAATATTCTGCCTTCTGTGTGAGAAAAGGGGGAAATTACAATATGTATTTATATTTGCCTAAAGAAACAGTGAAAGAATATATGAATGACCAATGAGAACAAGACTGCCAAATGTATTCAGTATCATATTTTTTATTCCTGAATGAATATATTACCTATCCAAAATGTTAAATTAGTAATTTAAGAAAGTTCAGTGTAATTTAAAAAATTCAGTGCTATCAATGAAGAGCAAAAACAAAGCTACTATATTTTTCGGACTGTAAGACACACTTTTGGGGGGATTTTTTCTTCTAAATTTGGGAGGAATTATGGTTGCTAATGCTGCTGTTGAGTTCTGTTTACATTTACATTGGTGAAATACTATGTTATTTATTTTATTAAATATTTTACCACATTTTTTACTTCAAAAATTTTTTTCCTATTTTCCTCCTCTAAAACCTAGGTACGTCTTTTGGTCCAAAAATATGGGTATCTAAGAGAACTATTGCCTATTAGTTTAGTTTATTCTCAAATTAGGAGAGTTAAACTAAAGACTCACCATGTATGCATGATAGTTGACTCTTCCCCTTGCTACAAAGAAGGGCAGCAGATTGAGGGCTCCAGTGGGACCAGAAAATCATTAAAGTGATAATATTAGAGTAAAATAATGAGAAGGATTGGAGCTAGTGGATTAAAGGAAATAATAAAGCCCTGATACACAGTAAGTACTCAAAAATATAGGTTTAAATTGTTAGTGAATGAGAGGTAGTTACTAGGAGGTCATGAGATAACAGCAACAAGAAATAGTAATGGTGGTTATAAATTGACCTAAGTTAGTTTTTAAATTCTCTATGATAGACAAGTGGCAGAAGTTAATAAAAGCAAATATCAGACTATAATCTAGCATGACTAGATATTCATTAGCAAAGCAGATATAAAACAATTCATACAGGTTGTTCAGTAAGCTCAAGAAAGTCCCAGTTCTCTGTCCTTTCAGGTTTTCTGCACCTTAAATGAAAGGTCCACTCATGCATACACAGCCACATTGTGGAGGCAAAGAATTCTGTGCCTTCTTGCAC
Organism: Carollia perspicillata; assembly: GCA_004027735.1. Classification (NCBI taxonomy): domain Eukaryota; kingdom Metazoa; phylum Chordata; class Mammalia; order Chiroptera; family Phyllostomidae; genus Carollia; species Carollia perspicillata. The sequence goes on from PVKM010046828.1 coordinate 6,748, forward strand.
TGGACAATCAGAAATGTTCCTTTATTAATGGCTGGACACCAGACTGGTTAAAGATCAAACTTCAGGTGCAGTTCCTAAGTGTAAAAAGCATAGACCTCCCTAGATTCTTATTCTTTGTTCATGCAAGGGTTGGGAGTGATTAAAATATGTTTAGGGAAATCCATTTGTTTTGAATACCTTTAATTTCAACAAAGAAAGCCCATATTTAATAGTCACCAGGCTACTCAACAGGCTATTTTGTTTACCAATAAAAAACCCATTTTGGACATTGATTGTGCTACTTAGAAAACAGTCAAAATCTATAGCTTGATAGTATCTGTTGGATTGGTCCTTTATGATTACACTATCCAGCAAACCATCTCATAATCGTGTATTGCTCACTAGTATATTATGCTATTATTCCTTGATTAGGAAAATGGACTATCTTTGGAGTTCAAGTTTGAACTAACACATACACAATAATATGCTGGTTTTACTGAAACATTTTAGGGTAAATAACAAACATTATAATAGAGGGTTTTATTTTTTTATATTTTATTGATTATGCTATTACAGTTGTCCCAATTTTTCTTCCTTTGCCCCCTTATACCCAGCACTCCCCATTCCATCTGGTAATTCCCACACTATTGTTCATGTCCATAGGTTATGCATAGAAATTCTTTGGCTATTCCATTTTCTGTATTGCACTTTACATCCCCATGGCAATTCTGTAACTACCTATTTGTACTTCTTAATCCCCTCACCTCTTCACCCATTCTCCTAAACCCCCTCCCCATCTGGCAAGCATAAAAACATTCTCCATGTCCATGCTTCTGTCTTTCTTCTTGTTTGCTTAGTATGTTTTTTAGATTCAATTGTCAACAGGTATGTATTGATTGCCATTTTATTGTTCATAGTTTTGATCTTCTTTTTCTTAAATAAGTCCCTTTAGCATTTATATAATAATGATTTGATCGTGATGAACTCCTTTAGTTTCTTCTTGTCAGGGAAGCTTTTTATCCACCGTTCATTTCTAAATGATAGCTTTACTGGGTAGAGCAATCTTGGCTGTGGTCTCTGCTTTTCACGACTTTGAATATTTCTTGCCAGTCCCTTCTAGCCTGCAAAGTTTCTTTTGAGAAATCAGCTGACAGTCTTATGGGAATTCCTATGTAGCTTATTATCGGCTGTTCGCTTGCTGCTTTTAAGATTTTTTCTTTATTTTTAACCTTTGGCATTTTAATTATGATGTGTCTTCGAGTGGGTCTCTTTGCATCCATCTTGTTTGGGACTCTGTGCTTTCTGGACTTACATGTCTATTTCCTTCACCAAGTTAGGGAAGTTTTCTTTCACTGTTTTTTTCTAATAGGTTTCCAATTTCTGGCTCTTTTTCTTGTTCTGGCACCCCTATGATGCGAATGTTGGACAACTTGAAGTTGTCCTACAGGCTGTTTATTCTATCCTCATTTGGGGGGGTGGATTCTTTTTTCTTCTTGTTCTGATTGGTTATTTTTTGCTTCTTTATGTTACAAATCGTTGATTTGATTCTCAGTTTCATCCACTCTACTGTTGAGTCCCTGCAAGTTGTTCTTTATTTCAATTAGTGTATCCTTTGTTTCTGACTGGATCTTTTTTTATGTTGTTGAGGTCCTCACTAAGTTCCTTGAGCATCCTTATGACTAGTGTTTTGAACTCTGCATCTGATAGACTGCTTATCTCCATTTTGTTTAGTTCTTTTTGGGGTTTTGATCTGTTCTTTCAATTTGGGCCATGTTTCTCTGTCTCTTCATTTTGGCAGCCTCCCTGTGTTTGTTTCTATGTATTAGGTAGAGCTGCTGTGACTCCATGTCTTGGTATCATCACCTAATATAGTAGGTGTCCTATAAGGTCTAGTGGCACAGCCTTCCCCACCACCCAAGCTGGGTACTTGAGGTACATCATTGTGTGGGGTGATTACACCCTCCTCTTGTAGTTGAGCCTTGGTTTCTCTTGGCATATCAATGGGAGAGATTTACCCAGGCCAGTCAGTTGCAAGGACTAGCTCTGACCACTGACCACTAACCTCCACCATCTGTAGAGAATCCACTATGCAGAGGCAGGGTGGTAGTGCTCCAATGTGGTATGTAGCTATCTAGTGGGTGCCTAGTCCCTTGGGTTTCCCAGGTTGTGCAGCCAAGGTCAAACTCCACCTGTATTTTGCCCAGGGCCACCCTGCCTGAACTATAGAGCAATCTGAGATGGCTGCTATTTGAACTGGGCTTGAAGATTCCCAAGTAAAACTAAGGTGTGAATCTAGGCTGTTTGCTGCTAGTGCCATGCCTGGGGCCACTTGGCAAGAGGTATGGGGTTGGGGGTCTGGCAGCTCACTAAGATCAGCTGTTTCTTGTTTGAAAGGATTTAGAAGGTTGTGAAGCTTGAACTGAGAACAGCCATTCATATGGAAGAGCTACTGTTAACAGCTATAAGTTGAGTGGGACAGAGCCTCAGGGAATCTGCAGGGTGGGTCAAACAGTATTACCTAGGTTGATGCAGTCTCAGATGTGGCACCCTTCCAGCTCCGTGGTTCTGCCTGCCTTTCTGTTTGGGAGAAAGCTATTCCCAAGCTCTTGCCATGATGCCAGATGCTTTACTTCCTCCCTGTTTGCCACTGGTACCTTTCTAGCTGCTATCCAGGTGCTGAAGCTGAGAGGGAGTGGGTCTGAGTAAGTTCATGTGTGGGTTCTTTAACAGGAACTCCTTGGGACTTCAGAAGTTTCTTCCACCAACTCAATCCTTGCTTATTTTTGCAGCCAGAAATTATGGGGACTTTTTTTCCTGGCTATAGTACCCTAGGCTGGGGTCCTGGTATGGGTCTTGGACTCCTTGCTCCTGAGATTTCCCTCCTGGGTTTTTATCTACCACATGTGTATGTGGGACCAATCCATTACATGTCTCCCCACCTCCCACCAGACTGGATGTTTGTGGTTTCTTTAATTCCATAGTCATCAGACTTCCATTCAACTTGATTTCTACTGGTTCTGAGTGATGGTTGTTCTATAATTTAGTTGTAATTTTGATGTGTTTGTGTGAGGAGGTGAGCTATGTTTACTTATGCTGCCATCTGGAACAGAAGTCTGTAATAGGGGTTTTTAAAGGAGAAAGGAGACTTCTGGCCAAGATGGAGGTGTAGGTAGACACACTGTGCCTCCTCGCACAACCAAAATAAGGACAACAAACAATTTAGAAATAAAATAACAACCAGAACTGACAGAAAATTGAACTGTATGGAAGTCAGACAGCCAAGGATTTGAAATAGACACATTCATCCAGACTGGTAGGCAGGGTGGCGTCAGGTGGCTGAGGAGAGAGGGGTCCTGACACAAGAAGCAGTGATACTGGACATGCAAGGCACCCTGGGTGCACAAGACAGCAGTGGGCAGACCCTGGGCACGCAGGCAGCAGTTGGCAGACCCGGGGCTTGGGGTGGCAACGGGCAGACCCAACAAGGTGGCAATTGTGAAGCAAGGCACTGTGTGCAAGGCAGCTGGCTGACCAGATGGTGGTCCCACATTCACATGCAGATAAACTAGATGAAACTGGGGAGTGAGACAGACCACACAACCCAGGGTCCCAACTCGAGGAAATAAAGCCTCAAAACATCAATTGAAAACACCTGTGGGGGCTGAGGTGCAGGGAGAGACTCCCAGCCTCACAGGAGAGTTTGTTAGAGAGACCCACAGGGTCCTAGAATGTACACACCCCACTCACACAGGAATCAGCACCAGAAAGTCCCAGTTTGCTTGGGGAAATCAGAGGAAGTGACTGAAATCCAGCAGAGAGCAGAGCAAGCACCATTGTTCCTTCTAGGAACCTGCCCCCACATTCAGCGTCACAACCCAGAGACTGAGTTGACCCACCCTGGTGAACACCTAAGGCTCTGCCACTCACTATGTAACAGGTGTGACAAGACAAAAAAAATGGCCCAAATGAAAGAACAGATCAAAGCTCCAGAAATAATACAACTAAGTGACAAAGAGATAGCCAGCCTATCAGATGCACAGTTCAAAGCACTGGTGATCAGGATGCTCACGGAATTGGTTGAATTTGGCCACAAATTAGATTTAAAAAATGAAGGCTACACTAAGTGAAATGAAGGAAAATGCACAGGAAACCAACAGTGATGGGAAGGAAACTAGGACTCAAATCAATGGAGTGGACCAGAAGGTAGAAAGAAACAACCAAACAGAAAAGAAGGAAGAAACAAGAATTCAAAAAAATGAGGGGAGGATCAGGAACCTCCAGGACATCTTTAAACGTTCCAACATCCAAATTATAGGGGTACCAGAAGGGGAAGAGGAAGAGCAACAAGTCAAAAAGATATTTGAACAAATAATAAAGGAGAACCTTCTCGATCTGGCAAAGGAAATAGACTTCCAGGAAGTCCAGGAAGCTCAGAGAGTCCCAAAGAAGTTGGGCCCAAGGAGGAACACACCAAAGCACATCATAATTACATTAGCCAAGACTAAAATGAAGGAGAGAATCTTAGAAGCAGCAAGAGATAAGGAGACAGCTACCTACAAAGGAGTTTCCATCAGACTGTCAGCTGATTTCTCCAAAGAGACCTTACAGGCAAGAAGGGGCTGGAAAGAAGTATTCCAGGTCATGAAAGCCAAGGACCTACATCCAAGATTGCTCTACCCAGCAAAGCTTTCATTTAGAATGGAAGGGCAGATAAAGTGCTTCTCAGACAAGGTCAAGTTAAAGGAGTTCATCATCACCAAGCTCTTATTGTATGAAACGTTAAAGGGACTTATCTAAGAAAAAGAAGATAGAAAGCATGTACAGTAAAATGACAGCAAACTCACAATTATTAACAACCACACCTAAAACAAAAACA
>PVKM010046829.1:0-12119 GCA_004027735.1 Carollia perspicillata
GAGAAAAACAATCTAACAAATGCAGAACAAAACACTGGCTATTAGGATAATGTCAAAATGTCTTGCCTTTCCAGTTTCTCATCTAACTGCAATGAGTGGCATTGGTTAAATTATTGCAAGGTACAGTACATTTCTAAATTGTTAGGGAGAAAGAAGCCTCTCTGTCACTGAGTCTGTTTTGAAAATGACTCACCAGCCGTGGGGGAGAGAACAGACAGAATACCTTAGGAACTGCCCATAAATGAAGATGAACTGACAAGCCACCCATCACACAACATCCACTTGTGCTTTCCCAAGAATAGAGATCATTCAAATTCTTAGCATTCCCTTTGGTTGGCTGACCTTAAAAGCATTATCAATTTCCTTGCTTGGCATGATAAATTTGAAATGCCTAACAGACCCCCAAGTGAAAATATTAAGTAGGCAGTTAAATATATGAAGCAAAAGCTCAGGAGAGAGATGAAGGCTAAAGAGATAAATTAAGGATTCATCAACATTGGAATGATATATAAAGTGCTGAGAGTGGATGAGATCACCTGGGCATAAGTGAAGACGGAGAAGAGAAAAGGGCCAAGGATTGCGTCCTGAAGCATTAGCCTAGAAGTAGAAGAGAAGTCAGTAAGAGAGATGGAAAGGTTTCCAGGGAGTTTTTTCAAAACTTAAATGTTCTGAAAGGTTTCAAATAGAAAAGAATGAACAATTAGGTCAAGTCCAGTAAAATGATGACTGGGAACTGGCCACTTGATTAAATGCTGATGATTGTGCAAAGAAACATTTCAGCAAAGTAGACGTAGATCATCTGAGGAAAGTAGTCTGAAGAGATGAGGGATGAGGGAGTGGTAACAGAAATGGAGAAAAATTCTGTGGAGTTTTGCTATCAAGAAAAATTGACAGACGTCACAAAACTAAGCGAGAATGCAGAAGCTAGGAAGGAATTTTCTGCCCTTATTCTGAGAGATACAACCTATTTGCGTGCTACTAAGAATGGTCTTGTAAAGAAAAAAGAAGTTGATGTTATAGAAGCGACATGGGAAAACTCAAGGGCGAAGTTCCTGAATAGAAGGGGTGGGATCCAGAGCCCGAGTAGAGACGCTGGCCTTGGATGGAAGTTGAGACAATTTACTCATGGTAACAGATGGAAAGGTACAGATGCAAAAAGGAGTATCACAAAATACAAAAATAACCTCTTGGAGTATTACTATTTTCTCTGTACTAATCTGTAAGATTCTTTCAGTAACTGATGACCAAGCAATCAACGAAGGTATACTGCCTACTGAAAACAAGACCAGCCAGGAAGTGGGTTCCGGAAAGTTTAGTTCACCACCTAAATAAATCCACCAGTCAAACTACTTTCTCATCTGTTGCCCAGTTTACCTGACGGAGCGTTGTGAATGCAAGCACAAAGTATTTTAAAGTTATTTACAAACAAGAGTGTCACAAAGAGACACAGGGTGTGGGTTGTAGAAAATTTATACAGGAATACTTAGCAACTGATATGAGCAGCATCTTGAAATTTGAAATGTTATTTAAGATGGACACTCCTGAATTAGAAACTCACAAGATCGTGGACTGTTTGAGCTGGAAGGCAGTGTAACTGAAGTGGTCAAGTCATGAGTTTCAGAGGCGGGGGGTGAGCGTGGGTGGGTGCTGGTTGGGTACCATCCCCACAACTCATTGTAAGGCTAATCATTCAATCTGGTAGACCTCAGTCTCTTTATCTTTAAATGGGGTAGGGTGATAGCAGAATTGCCTCATCAGGTGCACATTTGTGCAAGTACTCAAGAAATGTTACCAATTTTGATTCTTACCAAAAATAATGTAGTTCAGCCTCCTCCTTGTACAGAGGTAGTCAGAGAACTGAGAGGTGGCGATCTTCCCTAAGGTCACAGTAACACAGCTCCCCACTACAGAGTTGGAACATGTATTTCTTCAGTGCTTGCTCTTCCATACAGCACTTGTTAAAATAAAGCAAGCCTCAATATTGAAGGTGTGATCTGTATATATTACTACAGAGGTGAAAAACTGCAAAATTATTCATACCATGTTACCCTCCAAGTCTATATATTCCCTGAAAGTAAAGAAGAAAACAGAATGTATGGTATCAGAAATTTCATTCCATTACAGATTGGTCAGAAGGCAAAAGACTATTTATTTTCCCATGAATTTTATAATTACTAGTACAGAGAAAAATACTTGAAATATGATCAGTGCCCTTAGGTAAAAGGGTATCTTCAATTTTCCTTGGTATTCTAACCAAACATAATTAGCAAGCTACTTATGCTGAGCTAAAACTCAAGTTGTAATGAACTAGTACAAGTGTCCTTAAACAGACAGTATGTCAGGAAAACACACACACACAATATATCCACTCATGGTTTTCAAAGTTGGTGTTTAAAAGATTTTAACGATAATCATTTTAAATGGCAAATGAATCACACGACTTTAAATGTGAAAGCAACATTTTAAAATTAAATAAGGAAATGTTAAAGGCTCAGAGATTTTTAGATGATTTGCTAAAGATCATGTCACTGGCCAGAAAAAACAAGCAGCACGGTGCCCTAATTCCAGCCCACTGCCCCAAATTCTTCTTTACTAGAGTGCGTTTGTACGATATTGACTACACGTATTTCCTGTGATTTCCTCAAATATTAAGAGAACTGGAAACCAAGGCTAACAAAGACACAAAAAACAAAAATCTGACCGCCCATCCATCAATGTAAAGCCACAAATTGCACACTCTAACTACATAACAGCTTTAGAGAATGTTTCAAACTATCTTATTACTTACACAATTGAGGATTAACTGCTTGCTTACATCATGTATGTGTCCATGAAGTTATAACGAGGCTTTAAAATGTTCCTTCACATGTGCAATCACACACAGCCTAGTCAAACAGACCGCTAAGCTCCTTGTTTCGCCCTGACTGCACTGGACCAGGGGCCTGCTCTTTCTAACACTGCCTCCATTTCTGAGTCGGATGGGAAACTAGAACACGAATGGAACACCAAGAGATCGTAATGACTGAGAGTTACCTTTTAAAATTAGCACAAAACATTGGGACCAGTTATGCCTGCCCCCAGATTATCAAAAACAGGAGGGAACTGATTATGGGCAAACATTTCTTCACAAAGCACGATATAAAAAAAGGCAGAAAATGACTTCAGAGAACTCTTGAGTAGTCAGAACTATTTCATTTGGCTTAGAGAGGACAAGATGCTTTTAGTTTTTTTCCTCCCCACAATTCATAATTACTCCAGAGTTAGGCAACCCTCAACATGTTCAGTTCTCCACCAAAAAGTAAACAAAGTTAATAAAAATAAATATTTTAGACATAACAATTTTGACAACTTGTTAGTGACTTTCCTAATGGTTTGCTCTTGAAGGATATTCTACCACAGGATAAAATGATGCTTGGGAATTCTACACAGATTCTATCGATCTAAATACATATCTTACTAGTACAAAAGGACTTCTTTGTCATACTGAACTGAAAGGGTTAACACTATTCAGATGGTAACCCTGTTGTGAGACAGAGACAAAGACAAAGAAATGGCGCCAATAACCTAAACGAAAAAGCAGAAAGCCTTTTGTTTGGGAGCTGCCCTAGACCACATTTTCTTATAACCTAAATAAAACTGGAGAAAACATAACCTGACATATTGCTAAATAACAACTAATATAGTAAGGGCTAAAAGATAAATAGAGAAGTTCTGGAATTAGACAAACCCAACTTCAAGTCCCAGCTCTCATAGCTGCAGACACTGGGAGCTGCCCTAGACCACATTTTCTTATAACCTAAATAAAACTGGAGAAAACATAACCTGACATATTGCTAAATAACAACTAGTATAGTAAGGGCTAAAAGATAAATAGAGAAGTTCTGGAATTAGACAAACCCAACTTCAAGTCCCAGCTCTCATAGCTGCAGACACTGAATGATTTAATGTCTCTGAAGCTATTTCCTCCTCTGGCAAATGCGGATGTTACCCAGGATGCCTGCCGCACGTTTGAGATGGTACACAACAGAGGTCCCCAGCCTCCCACGCACAGACCTGTAACCAGTATGGGTCTGTCAGGAGCCAGGTGGCACAGCAGGAGGTGAGCCTGAATGAAATTCCCTTCAATCATCCTGAAACCAGCCCCCACACTCCGGTCCGTGGAAAAATTGTCTTCCATGAAACCGGTCTCTGGTGCCAAAAAGGTTGGGGGCTGCTGGTATATAGGGAGCCTCTGGCCCATACAGTACACACATTTTACTTCCTGTTCTCTCCCCCATTCCTCGCCGTGTGTGTGTGTGTGTGTGTGTGTGTGTGTGCAGATTAGGGTGGGGGTGCACAAAATAAAATGAGACTATTCCATAAGGAACGTAGCCAGATTTCTAAACAGGCAGTTTAATTTTAGCTAATAAACAGAAGGAAGATATGAAGATGGTTAAACAACAGACTAACCCTATAAGAGCTGCACTCTGTAGGATTAATTTTACAGAACTGTGCGAGAGGGTGAAGGGGGCACCACGGGGCTGCCTCCAGCTGCACAATTCCAAAAGGCATCACTTGCACGACGTTGCATGTGAATGATACCCCCTGGTAAATAATTCTAACAGTTTAGAGCCATGCAGGAAATTTTTGTAGCAGTTTTATGCAATAGAAGTGTCAAACTGACATGGATATAAATGGGAAATATGGCTGACAAGGAAACATCCAACATACTTAAGGAAGAAAGTGGTTTTGACTAATTCCTTAAGAGTGAAACTAGTAGAACGTTCTCTACACCTGAAAGTAACCCATGAAATCCTTGTTATTTCTAACACACAATGTGTTAAAAAAATACTGTTTATTGGCGATTCTAACATGTTTATAATTAATGGTAAGATAGAGACAATTTTTAAACTATCTTTGAAAATGACCCTGCCTAAAAACAGATACAAAAAAGTTGTAACAAAAAGCTAATTATTTATAGTTCTGCTCTCTAAGCAGCAAAAACAACCTTTCCATCAAGCACAGGTTCTATTGAGAATATAAATTATGATTCTGTAACACCCACAATATCTTAAAATATCACACATGTGGCCTTTAAAGGGCTCTTGAAAATGCATCTGTTTAACCCTTTCCAAGAAAAGATGGTGCCCAACCCGCCCCCTTCCCTTGAGATTTCCAGACTCCACGGCTCTCGTGGTAAGCCACTTCAAGGTGTCTAACCTAATTCCTTCTGACAACAGTTCAGGCTCACATACTTTTGTCCTATAATGAAAGAAAATAAAGTTATCATACCATCTGGAAAACATACTTTTATATTTATATCTGACTGTTTTTAAATAGCCTCAAGGTCTTTTCTGCTCTAGGCTTGAAACTATTAATTCCTTTAATTTTGTTTTAGAAGGTATATCTTCCCAGAGGAAAAAAATCAAGTTTTAGAAGGTATATTTCCCAAATATCAGGCTTGCCATTACATCACACTGTGCTTACTCATCTTTATTTCATACCTAAGGTTTTCACATAACCAAATCAATCTATTAAAAAAAAAACACTTTCCACAAAGCCAATCTTCCTATGGAAAACAGTAATGAAACCTAACAGCCTTTCCATCTTGTAGGAGAGGGGAAAAACTACCACTAAGCTACCAGGTTTGACTATTCACAGAGCTTTCTATAGGATAAAAATACTGAATCCTTTTTGCTGCTACACCACATGCATTTGTGCTCACAATTCATGTGGTACATCAAGAAAGTGAGAGTTTAAAGAGTACTTCAAAAATGATTAAGGGGAAATTTTAAACACGATAAAAATGGCTTAGTTCACAGAAAGCAAAAAGGTGCCTAAGAATCTATCTATAAATAGAGTGGCAGTGATAAAAATAAAGGGTTTTTTTTTAAGGTCAAAGAAGAAAGCAATGTACAATGCTTTAAGCTACATAAGGAAGATTCAAGGTCAACATCAGAAAAGACTCCTAAATAGCATGGTAGAAGAAGGATCTTTCCAATATATAGTGAGAAGTACTACTTAGGAATAGCTTCGATCAAGTGTTTAAAGAATTAGAGAGTTCTATATCTGTCTGAAGGCTGGGCCAGATGACCAGTGTTACCTTTCTAAAATATAAGTGAGATTATGTCACTTTCTGATTTAACACTGTACAGGGTTCACTATTAACCACAGGCCAAACCTGAAATGTGATATTACTTTCTTTCCCCAAATGCCTGTATTTCCTTTGTTCAAGCAAAGCCTATAATGATATTTTCACCTGAATATATATCTGGTACCATATTTACTAGATTATACTTAAGGAATTAGTATACTTAAGGAATTAGATTATACTCTTAAGGAATTAGTCAAAACCACCCATCTTTCTTCCTTAAGTATATTGGATGTTTCCTTGTCAATATATAAAAAAAATTAGATAAATTAGATAAATTTTTTTATATATTGAGCTTCCACATCAAAAAGTGTTAACATATCCAATGCTTAATGTGATGCTATTATGGACTACATTTCCCCCTCCCAAATTCATATTGTAAAGCCCTAACTGACAATATTTACAGACAGGGTCTTTAATGAGGTAATTAAGGTTAAACGAGGTCATAAGGGTGGGGCGTTAATCTAACAGGACCAGTGCCCTCAAATGAGGAAACACACACCGGACACCTCTCTTCTAGTACACATTTGCATGGAGGGATGGCCCTGTGAGGACACAGTGAGGAGGGCAGGCATCCAAACCTAAAGGAAAGACTTCACTAGAAACCAATCCTGAGAGCACCTTGATCTGGGACTTCCAGCTTCCAGAACTGTGAGAAAATAAATTTGTTCTTTAAATCACCCAGTCTGGGGGATTTTGTTATGGCAGCCTGCCCTGACTGCTGCAAATGCCAAGGAAGTATTATGTCAAGCAGAGTGTTTTTCAAAACTAGCCTTAGAAGGTTCACAAATTATAAATTTTTCCTCCAATATTATCACATACCTTTTGAACAACATCTTAAAGTTGGAAAAGTATGTGATTATACCCATAAAAACCTGGCTGTGATATGTGTTAACAGCAACAAAACATTTGATATGGACACATTGAAAAAAGGGACATTCTGACAAGGGTAATTTGATGAAGTCATGTCAAAATGACCCCATTATAAGGCAAAAATCATTTTTTTAAAATTAGTAAGTACTATGTACTCAGACAGCAAAGACTCAATCTATTCCTGCCTGTCGCCTATCCAGAGCTGGCAAGAGTGGTCAGGGTAGGTGCACGGTTACCTATTTTACTACCATTAACACAATTAAACAAACAAACAAACAAACAAACAAAAAACAGGTGAAAGCAATGGATTTTTGTTTGTCTTTTTTGTACTTCAGCATGTATCTGTATCAAAATAGCCAAGCAAATGTAACAAAACCATGTGTTACTAAACTCTTCTATGCCTATTGTTATTCTTAGTCCATACCTTTCACTGACAGGAGTAACACAGAAGTTACTATTTTGGGATGATTATACAGTGACTCCTGAAAAACAAGGGGTTTAGGGATACTGATCCCCTCCCTGCAAAGTCAAAATTCCCCATATAACTTTTTAAAAAAGATTTTATTTGTTTTTAGAGAGAGGGGAAGGAACAGAGAAACAGGGAGTGAAACATCCGTGTGTGGTTGCCTCTCATGCTCCCTTCTGGGGACCTGGCCGGCAATCCAGACATGTGCCCTGCCTGGGAATCAAACCAGTGACCCTTTGGTGACTCAATCCACTGAGCCACACCAGCCAGGGCCCCCACATAACTTTTGACTCCCCCAGAACTTAACTATTAATGGGCTACTTACCAATAACATAACAGTTGATTAACATGTATTCTGTCTGTTATATGTATTATATATTGTATTCTTACAATAAAGCGATCTAAAGAAACTAAAATATTAAGAAAATCACAGGAAAAAATGTTTACTGAAATAAATCCACATGTAAGTGGAGTTGTGCAATTCAAACCTGTGCATTTATTTACAAAAGTTCTTCCTGGAATAAAACCAAGAAGTCCTCAAGATAAACAAATCTCATTAGTGCAATATTTCAAATAAAGGCCTTCATCAGAAACAAATGAAACAAAACATTACAGGAAGCTCTGTCATAGACTTGATGGGCTACTGTGGTGGAAAAAAGGATGCTAATTTTCACATAATCATAATTTCATTCCAAAAGGAAAACCAGAATGTCATACTAGGGGGGAAAGGTAAGAAAAGAGAACCAGTGTGGAGATCACACAGGTACTGCAATTAAAGAACAGTAGCTGGCCAGAAATGAGGGTTAAAAAAGCTATAAACACTTTCTGTAGCAATAATGTGATATACATCTGTAACCACAAAAGCATTTTATATAAAGTTTTTGACATGCAATCTAAAGTTCACTGAGATGACTCATCCTTTAGAAGAGGATGTTTCAATGCATCTCAGCTTAGTTGGCTTTTCTTTCAGAAAAGGGGGGTGTGGGGGTGGGAATAAGCAAACAAGAATTTCTGTCCAATCCCTCTTCTTCTTCTTTGCTTTAAAATTTTTCCACATTTGGAGATGAAAAAGTCATTACACTGTCACTAACAAAAAAATTTCCTGTCCTATATACAAATCCAATTGTCTAATTTTGAATAACAGGGAGGTTCAAAGACAGTCAAATCTGGTAATTTGTCTGGTAATTTGTCTTAGATACTCTTTTCTAATAGTAAGTAAAATTTTAAAAGCCATCCTTTAAGTATCTTCCCTTCTGAAATAAAGGAATGAAGGAGGTAAGAAGTAAAAAAAAAAAAAATTCACCAAGGTACAAATTGAAGCAAGGATAAACATTAGTTAGCATCATCCAGTTGTGCCTTATAAGCTTTCTGGATGTGAAGTTAACTTGCCTTGCACTACACTGTCTCACTTCAAATGATGAGACAAACTCTGCTAAATCTGTAAAGCTACAACAAATGACAAATCAAATGGGAAGTACGTTTTTCTACTTTCCAGTTATCAAGACAAAGCTCTCCAAGCCAGGGAGCTATGCACGTATCTTCCACAGGATTCCCATGGGAATGTTTATGTTTACCCAGGTCCATGAGGTCAGATTATCAAGTGTACACTTTTTATATACCAAATGTGGACAATATAAATTTACATTCAGAAGGCACCTCCCCCTTCCTACAGTAAACCATGAATAATCAAGCCCTTTCAGTTGTTAGTAACACAATAAATGTCTAATGTAAGTTTACTTTATACAAATATTTGAGAAACTCAGTAACATTCTTTGTAGCAACAATAATATAATAGGCTTCAAAATGTGACTGAGATTTGGATATAACATATAACATTTGTAAAATCTCATCAGTCCTGATGAGATTTCACCTGTCCTGTCTATACCCAAAAGAGTTACACAAATATAAGAACTATAAATACATGTAACTTACTAGACTTTTCCCCCAGAACTATATCATAAAAAAGACAAATGGTGCTGATGACTTTCAAAGAATCATGAAAATAAAGCAACCACATGGATTGTTTATATTCAAGTTTGCATCATGCTTTAATCTGAGAACACTCTTTTGGAAAGTTAAATACAGTACATAAAAATAAAGGTGCAATACTACTCGGCCATAAAAAAAGAAGGAAATCTTACCATTTGCAACAGCATGGATGGACCTAGAAAGCATTGAATCTAATGAACAAACTGAACTAACAAGCAAAATACAGACTCATAGATAGAGAGCAGGCTGACAGATGTCAGGGGTAGAGGCATTGGGGGCAAGAATTGAGCAAAAAAGAAAATGGAAGAAAACTCACGGACAAGGACAACAGTATGGTGACTGCTGGAGAGAGAGACAGAGGAGGGTGTAGTGGGGACAAATGGTGATGAAGGAGACTTGACTTGGGGTGGTGAACACAACACAGTGTGCGGATGATGTGTTCTAGAAATGTACACCTGAAACCTGTATAATTTTATCAACCAATGTCATCCCAATAAAATCAACAGAAAAGAAAAAAATAGTCACAAGGCAACCAGGACTTCATCTACTTAGGTTTTCCACAATAGGGGATAAATATTCTCCAGTTTCATTGAGGGGGGGAGCAATCTTGGAAATGTATCAAAATTGTAATGTTTCAGAATATTTTGATCGTTTATGAAGACAACATGACAAGTGTTGATCTTTTATTCTCTATGCTTATGATTCTCTCTTCAAAGAACCTAAAACTTAGGAAAGTTTTGGGAGGTCAATTAGACTAACCACTGTTGAACCAAGATTCCTCTACAACAAAGTGAACTTTTGACTTTTAATTTGGATACAACCAAGGGTGGTATCACTTTAACTGAAATCTCTAAAAACTTGCTATGAAATCTGCCACATTTCAACATCCATAAAACAATCTTTCACATGACTTTCCACAGTAATAGAAAAGGATGCATTTTTTTTCTCTTCTGAAGGAGAAGTGGTTATGAAAGGGAACTAATTTGTGGAGAAGCTCCACTGCCGAGCACTAACAGGTATCATCACAAACATTACCTTACTTATTTTCCTCAATAACCCTAGGATTTAGGTGTCAGTAGCCTCATTTGGTGCCAGGACCTGCATTTTCAAACCACGACTCAAGCCTTTAATACAAAAGTCTAATTTTAGAAACATACATATTAAAAGTTTAGATGTTGGCCTATAGCTTTTCCTTTAAAACAATTAAAATGTTGTAGATTAGTAATGAGGTCTCCATAGAAACTTTCTGTCCTTTCTTGGTTTACAGTCATGCCTTGAAATAAGCAACAACTATTTGCTGTAAAACCCCTTCCTGGCTCAACAACAACTTTCTGTTGATTGTTTAACTTTAGTTAACTTTACATGCACTACCTCACTTAATCCCCCGAACAGTGCTGAGAAATAGGTACTATTGCTACTTCACTTCAGAAATGGGGAAATCGCTCTAAGGATTTCAATAACTTCCCCGAGAACTCAAACTCAGACGCTCTTGATTGCAGAGCCAGCCCTCTTCGCTCTACTGCCACCGATAAAGGAACTGAGAACTGCGATACTTCAGCAATTCAGGCCCCGTCACTTTGGCACTGACATAAAAAAAAAGTACAACTGGACTTAACTGTTGAACTATCAAGGAAGACTGGATTTGTTAAGACATTAGGATGATGTGAGCTATTAGACAGAGGAAACTACCTTCGAGGACCTTCAATTATCTCAAAGTACCTATTCTCTTTTTGTTTTTAATATTTTATTTATTTTCAGAAAGGGGAAGGGAGAGAGAAGGAGAGGAAGAGAAACATGGATGTGATGTGCCAGAGAAAAACAGATCAGTTGCCTCTGAGAAGCCCCCAACCAGGCACCCAGCTTGCAACCCAGGCATGTGCCCTGACCAGAAATTGAACATGACCCTTGGTTCACAGATGCTGATGCTAAGTCCACTGAGCCACACCAGCCAGGGCTCAAAGTATCTATTCTTAAAGCAACTACCACTCTAACAGCTCTCTGCTGGACAACGTGTTGTTTGCCTCCTCTGACTATTCTCCATGTAGAATCACAGAATTACGAGGTTCTGAATATTCTGACAGGCCTCAGAAGCTGCCTCACTCAAACTCGCATGGAGGACCTAGGAGTCCACTGCTTCAATGAGAAGGGTGTCCGAAAAGTGGAGGGCACAAGGCTTTCCTCTCATGAGAGAGCTCATTCCATTCCTCAGCGGTTCTCACTGTCCTGAGTTCTTCCACAAGACAATTTTTATTCTTAATCACACAGTATTTTTTAATTTGTTCTTTTTCATAAGCTATGTCATCCTGGCAGAATCGCTAATTTTGCTATACTTCCTACAGCTGGAAAACACTGGAATTTATTCTGCTGCTATGAAAACACAATACTATCACCAAAGCAATAGCCTCTCGGTAACCTTGCAGATTAAATAGAATGTGCCCTCCTCCATGAGGTCAAGCAGGGCCACCTACAGTGGGTAGCTAAAACATCTAACAGAAATAGATCCCTTGGAGTTATCTGAATAAAACAGCTCAGGCATTGTTTGATCCAGTTTAAGTCTAATACCAAGAAGGATAAAGGACCAATAAAGTAACTTATGTGAGTCTGGTGCTATATTATCTGTTTTGACAAAACTATAATGACATCTAAACTTTCCTATGAGAC
>PVKM010046830.1:0-11609 GCA_004027735.1 Carollia perspicillata
TGGGTGTGGGAACAGTGAGTAACTTTGCAAATGAGCACAAGGAGTCACGTGGAAGTAGTAGAAGTGTTTTAAAGTTACCTTGTCGTAATGGCACACAACTCTTTAGAACTAACAAAATAATTGTACACTTGAAACAAATAAATTTCATATTATGTAAATTATACCACAGTAAGATTATTAAATATTATTTTAACCATTTATTTGTGTAACTAAAATTAAATTATTCAAGTAAATTAATGAAAAAAAATTTAATGTAATACAAATTTTTTTGTTCTGCACAATAAAACAACTTATAAAATAATTTTAAAATATTTTAAACACAATATTACTTTTGATTTCCTGATAGAAAACTGTAGGTATAACATCCATTCAAAAACAATGAAGGCATTTTTTTTGTGAAATGACCTTCAATACACTGTAGGATACATTTAGTTTTATTTCCATAGGAAAACACTGTATTTAAAGATTGTATAATTTTTAATAATTGCACTAAACATAACATTAACCCGACAAAAAAAATGAAATCCAAAACACTGACCAAAAATTTGATAATTATCACTATGTTACTAATATATAATATATGTATTTTCTGTCAGGACATACCAGCTTCAAAACCTGCAAAAGTCCAACAATGAATAAGCTTTATCTAGTATAAGCAGCTATGTAATGGAAAAACATTATCATTAATGTTGTAATTTCCTTACTATTTAAAAATAAAAAGAAACTTAAATATTGAAAAAAGTATAAACATAGCCACATGTAGATATACTAAAAATTGTTTAGCTAGTACCAAGAAATATACTGAAATAGAAAACAGAATACAAATGTACATTAAGTCAAATGTTTGATGTAAGACTTATTTGTGTGAGTAAAACTATATGAGACTATTGTAAAAACACTTTAAAAACTCAATGGTAAGAATGAGTAAATGAAACATGTTTTCATCTGTTTGAACAAGTAGTAGTTTAATGTTATTAATTATGCTTTGTTAACAGTAATCTACTTAAATAACACACCCCACTGTAACAGATAAAAAGCAGAAATCTCTAAGAAACTCCTTAAAAATTACTTATATGGCACACAGATTTGACTTGTTGAAATTCTGTGATGAATATTGAAAAGCATATCTCTAGTTAAGAAGCACATTAACAGAATGTTTTCAACCTCGGTTGTCATTCTTCATTCACCTATCCGCATAGTTATTAAAAACCTACTCTACTCCTACGGGCTATTTAAAACCTGAATACAAATGACTTTAGACTCATTCCTCAAGGCTTGCTTTCCTCTAGTGTACGTGGAGAGTGAGTGGGAGGAGAGATTCTACTTTCGCCCAAGTTCTCTACTCAGCAAGGGCCCCACAGAATGAATGGCTGTGCCTTTCTGCTTCCTCGTCCCATTGTGAACCAAGGCTTTCTCGGTTGCCCTCCATAGTCTACCCCTCCTGGCCCCGACCTCCTGCCAAAATGTTGCTCACTCTTCAGACCAAAAGAGAACTCAGAGTAAGGCCAGCTGCGTTGCTCTTGACTCTACTGTCCCTTTCACATTTTTACCACCACAAGCGAAGGCATTGGAATGAGACAGTCACGACCACTGTTTTTCTTTGCTTTCTCAAATTTATCTGATATGATGTTGACACATTATTTTAATCCAAATCAAAGTAATATGTTCATATGCCATCAAAAATATCAATATAAATGATATAATTTTATTTTTTAATTTGTTTATCATATTCCCTCTATTGCTTATCTTTTAAACTTTAAAGATTACCTTATTAAATGTTTACTTTAATTTTATTAAATTTATGTACTAAAACAATTCATTTTCACATGTAAAAAAATAGATTTTTTGATAAATAATTATTTTTTTATTACAAGATTTGTTTCAAAACCTTAGGTTTTCTCCTAATATTTTTTAAGTATTTCGAGTTCGGTTTTTCATATATTTTTGGTATGAATATCCAGTTACACTTATTGGAAAGAACATTATTTTTTCACTGATTTGAAAATCTACCCCGTATTTGCTTAAATTTCATAATTATGTAGATTTCTCTATTCCCATATTTACCTACTATGTTCCTTGTCAGTCTGTTCATGAAGAGGCAGGTGTCAGTGGCCACTGAGTCTTGACCGTTGTGGTTTAATGCTCTCGTGTGACTTTCTCAACCGCTGCTCTTTCCACATGGGAGATACATTCCTCTTGTCACTGAGGCAGAAGCCGATTCCCTACTGTCACTTTTAGTCAGGATTATTAAACTGTCAGACCTTTTGTAGCCCTACAGATCCCCGAAGACACCTAAGGGGCAGACATTTGATTACTCATCCTTTCATTCCTGGAGCTTAGCAAATACCATAAAAACCTGAAATGATTTTGCTCTTATATTAAATAACTTAAAATAATTTAGAAAACTATGTAGCCCTTTTTACGTTTTTTAATTTGCATGTAAAATCTTTGTTTAAATAGCTGAAAATTATATGAAACAAATGTATTTATATTTTAAGGAAAACTGTAACAACACATGTTTAAATAATTCTAAGAGAATCTAATCACTTGATTTGATACATAAAATCACTTTTTAAAATCTATATAAATAGGTCCTTTTTTAAACAGTTATAAAGCTTACATTAATCTTTTTATACTAGTTTCCCCTCAGAATTATGCCAAACTTTTGTGCAACGAAATGTATTAATTAAAAAAAATTAGCCCTGCCTGGTGTGGCTCAGTTAGTTGCAGGTTCAGTTCCCAGTCAGGGCACATGCCTGGGTTGCAGGCCAGGTTCCCAGTGGGAGGGTGTGAGAGGCAACCACTCATTGATGTTTCTATCCCTCTCTTTCTCATTCCCCTCCCCTCTCTCTAAAACTCAATAAAATATTTTTAAAAACAAAAAAAATTAAAGAATGTCATAACTATAGGTTCTAAGTGTGAAAAAAAAAACCCTCAGGACTGAGTTATTATTCCAGTGGCTGCTAGTATAGAGACAGCTAAATAACAAAAATAAATAGAATGTTTTGATATAAATAATTACTAAACATAAAAAGTCAATTTCTTTGGAAATGAGTATGCTAATGAGATGAATGCAGCTGGATTCTTTTCAATTTAATTAGTTCATGTAACTATGAATAGTAATTATTTCTAAAAAGAGAAAGTGTTTCTTTGGAACATATTGTTTTCTAATTCTTTATTTTTATTAAATGTAAGAGCAAAGAAATCTTGTATCTCATCAGTGGATAAAAATGGAAGGAATTTGTTATAGCAAAATAATTCCACTCTTAAAACTCTAGTTATGTTAATTGCTATAAATAACATACTGATCTACATTGAAAGTACTTTAAATAACCTATTAGGTAAAAATATTACTAGGCCTTCTTCATTTCTGTTGAATACAAAGAACTAGAAACTACCTTACATATGTAACGTATAATTACCTAGTTATTAGAGACTTCTGTGACTTTTTGGGGGGACTGTGCCAAGAAGACTTTGCCAAGAATTATCAAATAACTTTTTGTTATATGTATTCCATTTTCTTATGTGGTATCATATTTGACAAAATATATTCAGAATAGAATGGGAAAATTGCCTATCACTGGTGTTAATCCATCTTTGTCAATACACTATATATTTTGATAATGTTTGTATTCTTAATGTGTTAAATGTCTTTTTAAAAATAAAAATCCTGGACTTAGATTTAGCTCAGCCCCTTCAAGTTATGAAGAATTTTTTCCATGTAACATAAGGGTAGAGTGGGCTTTCTTTGTCTGTACTAATCAGACAAATCATACATTGGTAGGCATGAATAGTCTAACTTCCAATAGCAATCACAGAACTTAGAAACGTTAATTCTGAGATAAATCTACATTAAGTAGTTTCAGAACCTTGGTATGTGTCCATTGCCTCAATGAGATCCAGCTCTGTTTCCTTCAGTACTTCACACCGATGTCCTCTTTGCTTTGCCCTATAGTAAAGTGATAACAAAGACAAAGGAGAAATTTTCATCACACCTGCTCTTCTACTTTACAATATATCTTTGAAAGGGGGAGGGAAATTATCTAGCAAAAGTTTTTGTCATTTAACCATTTAAAAATATGTAAATCATTGGCATTATTTTCTTCACCATGTTGTATAAACACCACTATTATCTATTTTTATCCTCAAAACATTTTCATGAGCCCAAACAGAACCCCAACTCTGAAGTAATAACTCCCCATTCTATCTCCACTATACCCATCCAGCCCTGGAACACTTACATGTTGCAAAGTGATGTTAGGTAAGACCTCCATCATGTCACATGATTATCACTTCTTGTTTTTTTGTAGCAAGAAGAGTTGAGACCTACTCTTTTAGCAAATTTCAAGTATATAATACAGTGTTATGTTAAAGCCTTTCATGCATCCATTAAAATTATCATTTTTTAACTTTATGTTATTAATGTGGTATATTACATTGATTTTCATAAGTTGAACCACTCTTTCATTCCTGGAATAAATCCCACTTGGTTATGGCATATGACCCTTTATGATATTGTATCACACTTAGTTTTCTAGTATTTTGTTAAAGATTTTTGCATCTGTGTTCCTAAGAGATATTTTTAATGTCCTTTTTTGCGTGATGTTTTTATGTCATTTTGGTGTCAAGGTAATCCTGGCTTCACAGAATGAATAAGGAAGTGTTCCCTTCCCTTTTATTTTTTAGACTGGTTTGAGAAGCATTGGTATTATTTCTTGTTAATATATTTAGTAAAATTCACCAATTAATCTATCTGTTCCTGGATTTTCTTTGTTGTGAGATGTTTTATTACTAGTTCAATATCTTTATTTGTTGAAGATCTGTTGAGATTTTCTACTTCTTCTTGAGTCAGGTAAGGCAGTTTGTGTATTTCTAAGTGTTTCAACTGGGTTATCTATTATGTCAGTGTACAATTGTTTATAACATTCCATCATAAGCCTCTTAATTTTACTGTTAATCCACTTTTATTTTTATTTTATTTGCATCCTCTTTATTTTTTCATTGTTAGTATAGCTATTGTCAACACTTTACAATATATATTATTTCTGAATATCTCAAGCAAACCAAAATTAACAACTCTTGGACTGTAATTTTCACTAAACAGAAATGTTTAAATAGAAAAACAAGCAAAGTCCTAACGTGGATTTAGACTACCTTAATTCAAATAGGCTCTTGGACTTCAATGTTTCAGATGGTTTCTTTGGGAATTGGAAAGAGAAGTGATAGAGAAAAGAATATTCTCAATTTTAGGGAAAAAATACCTATGGGAGATAAGGATAAAAATTAATTCTCTTAAATCTATTTGTGTCCTGTACTTCTTGAAAGTGGACATATAATGCTGCTATGAGTAATTTTTGTTCATATCTTTTGAAAGAGTACTCATTTCTGTTGGGTTATACATAACAAAGCAATTTCCAGGTCACAGAGTTTGCACACATTAACTTTCATAGATACTAGGGTTTTCCAGAGTGTTTGTAGAAACATGCAGCCCAAATGGCATCATATAAGAGTATACAAAGAGTTCTCTTCATATACACTGGCCAACACTTACTTGCAACAATAACAACATGTTATTTGCAACTTTATCTTTAAAACTGTATTCATTCTGTTAAGAGAGACGTGGTATCTCATTATGTTTTATTTTGCATTTCTCTGCTAACTAAGGACATTGAGCACCTTTTCAAATGCTTGTGTTTACATGTATATCAACTTTTTTGGATGTCTGTTCAAATCTTGCTTTCTGTTTTAATTGCTTATTGATTTATATGTCTTCCCTTATCCTGAATATGATTTTTTGTCAGATGCATGTATTACAAATATTTTTCTTCTATTCTGTAGCTTGCTTCTTCCTTTTTAGTGGTGTCTGCTTAGTAGTTCAAGTTGTTCTTTTTAATTTCATGAAATATAATTTATCAAATTTAATCTTAGTGGTAATTATTTTTGTGTCTTATTTAAGAATTCTCTTTAAACTGGGAAGAAACTAATTTAGGGATCTTGAAAGAATATAAACATCAAAGCCATTAGCCTTTATTCTAATAAATGCTATTACTTATTTATATGATTTCTATTTCAATTATTTCTTTAATGCCATAGAGCATCACTGTCTGATACAATTTTCCGTGATGATCGATATATTCTGCATATTGATTATTCGATATACCCAATTCTACTTGACCCCTATTTCACCTGGAGAAACTCAACTGTCAATAGTTTATTTATTTATTTTTTCCTTTAAACATTTTTTTTTAATTTTAATTGTTTTTCAGTACAGTTTTCTGTCTTTTACTCCCATCCCAGACCACCCCCCAGTGCTCCCCACCTCCCTCCCCTTTCCACCCCCCTTAGTTTTTGTCCATGTGTCCTTTATACTTGTTCCTATAATCTCCTCCCTTTTTCCCTGAAATTCCCTCCCCTCTCCCCTCAACTGTCAACAGTTTAAAAATGAGGAAACAGGCATGTAGTGATTAAGTAAATTGTCTACCATCACAGTACTGATAATGAGTAGAACCTGGTATTAGATCTGGGACGATCTGATTCTGATCTTTCTTTGGAAACGATGTGGAACTATACAAAAATGAAACCACCATTAATTTTTTGAAAAGAAGAGATAATTGCCCCAAAACATAAAGGAACTAATTAAATTAGAAGTAGTTGAAAGAGCCTTGGCTCAGTGGCTGAGCTGAGGCTGTGACTCAGTGGATTGATCACTGGCCTGTGAACCAAAGGTTGCTGGTTGGGTTCAGTTCCCAGTCAGGACACCTGTCTGGGTTGTGGGCCAGGCCCCCAGTTGGGGACACGAAAGAGGCAAACACATCGATGTTTCTCTCCCTCTCCCACCCTTCCCCTCTGTCTAAAAATAAATAAATAAATTCTTACGAAAGAAAAGTAGTTGAAATAAAGATCAAAACTAAAGTTTTATCTTCCCTATGTAACCCTCAGAAGGACACCAGATCAAATTGGTTTTTATGATTACAACTCCCTTTATACTTATTCTTTAAAACACCTAATTAGTACCTCATTATAAATTGTAATATTTTTTAATTTTCTAAAAAACAGAAATTGATCTAGTTAATAGTAGCATTAGTCCCTTGTTCATTGATTTCATGTTTTTTCATCTTCCTACGCTGTTTAAAAACGTGACTGTGTTTAATTTCAGGTCCCACTAATTACTTGTTATTTTCACTTGGAAATCTCCAGCAATTAAAAGTTGAATCCTTTCAGCACCTTTTACCTATCAGCACCCCTTTTCTGTCTTCTTGTTTTGTACTTCTTATCTTAGTGAACGTTTTTCATCAGTATCCCGTGTCGGAACCTTGTAACATTCTCTCCCCCGCCACTCCCAGCCCCGCAGTGTCTACTCTCCAGATGTCTCGTATCTCTCTCAACCTTCTCCAACCGCACGCAGGGTTGTAGATGTGGATTTCCACCTCTCTTTCTGGGTTATCATGATTTCCCTCACCTGTCTTTCTATACTAGTGTTGCATTTTTCTGGTCTATTTTCGCTATTCTCCAAAATTAGTATTCTGATATTCAAATAACAATGTACATTCAAAATATTTCAAAAGAATTTATTTCAGGTCCATTGTGTTCCAGGCACTAGGCTGGGTGCAGAACATACAGCCATAAGCAAAGCACAAAAGTTAAACCCTCCTCCTTGAGCTATGAGTCAAAGTCTAAATTTATAACTGCCCTTTATTATCTGCCTAAGTCTCTTTCTGTAAAACAAAGAGAATACTCTTGCTCTCTTCCTCCACCTCTCCGCATATTCTCTAAGCCTACCTAAAGTTGTTTCTAATGCATGATGGGTTTTGATGTCTCTGGAATTCGATATGTACTTCACACTGCCAAGAGTGTCTTTACTTTTCCATCTTTTCCCCACTACACACAGGTAGGTAATGACCAATCATATTCCAAGTCTTTGGGACTCAAATGCCTCTTTTTTCAAAAGTCCAAGAGAGAGAAAACTACTTCATATGGCAATAGGGTTAATGGTGAATCTTAATTGAGTAACACAGGGAACTTTAATGAATTGCAATGATATTACTTTTTCATTTTAAACAAGGATGAAGCATTAAAATCCAGTAGTCCATTTTCATTCATTGTTTTTACATTATATGGTTGTTCTTTTAAACTGTTTTTTAATGAGAAATTCATATATCCATATGCAATTGTATACTAATCAATGCTTTCATATTCTGGCAAACTAACTTCAAAATATTTTTAAAAATCACAAAATAGAATTTAGTGTTAAATATTAGGAATTTTACTCTTAAGAGTGACTTCCATTCACTTTTATGTGTCAAATTTTAACAAACACTAATAAAGCAATGCCTTAAATGTTTTCTTTAAAATAGTACCTTTTTGTTTAAAATGAGAATAATTATTAGATATGCAGCATGAATACAACAAGAAAATCAAGCAGAAATGAAAATTAGCATACACGCAATATCCCATTTCATTTGAGAGCTTGTACTAATTGAAGGAAAATGAAAAGAAAGGAAAACATAAAGAAATACCATCATTGCTTTAGTAACAACTATCATTTTACATGAATAGCTGTTACTGCTCTTTGCTGCTACATTTAATAATTTGAGGGCACTGAGAAAAGAGGTAACAAAGAATGTCTAATGTTAGCCAATGCAAATATCTGTCTTTTGAATTTTTACTAGTATTATGTCTGATTGACTAACTCCATTAAATTATTAATTGATAGTTCTTAGGATATAATCCCAGCAGGAGAATTGCTCAGTCAAAGGCAGTTCCATTTATAGTTGTCTGAGGAAATTCCAGACTGTTTTCCACAGTGGCTGCACTAGTCTGCATTCCCACCAACAGTGCACTAGGGTTCCCTTCTCTCCACATCTTCTCCAACACTTTTTGTTTGTTGATTTGTTTATGATGGCCATTCTCACCCGTGTGAAATGGTATCTCATTGTGGTTTTAATTTGCATCTCTCTGATGGCTAGTGATGCTGAGCATCTTTTCATGTGTCTCTGGGCCATGTGTATGTCCTCCTTGGAGGAGTGTCTGTTTGGGTCTTTTGCCCATTTTTTGATTGGGAGTTTGTCTTCTTGGAGTAAATGAATGGATCAAAAACTGGTACATTTACACAGTGGAATTCTATGCAGCAGAAAGAAAGAAGGAGCTCCTACCCTTTGTGACAGCATGAATGGAACTGGAGAACATTATGCTAAGTGAAATAAGACAGGTGGTGAAAGACAAATACCACATGAACTCACCTTTAACAGGAACCTAATCAACAACAAAAAAAAAGAAAGTAAAATATAACCAGAGACATTGAAATTACGGACAAGCTGACAGCAACCAGAGGGGAGGGATGGGAGGGGATCATGAGAGGAAAGCAGGGAAGGGTTTTCAGGGACAACTATAAAGGACACATGGACAAAACCAAGGGGGGTGGAATCAAGGGAGGGAGGTGGGGATGGCTGGGGTGAGGAGAGTGGTGAGGGAAAAATGCAGACAACTATACTTGAACAACAATAAAATTAAAATGTATTGTAATTCATAGATTTAGAAATTAATAGTATGGTACTCTCTAACATATGTTTGCTTTAAAACCATTTTTTCAATTTTAAATAAACGCTTGAGAATATCATTGACCCTCCTGCATCTACTAATTCAACAATATTTATTTCTTGTTTCCATCATCTTATGTATTAAGGTAGTTCTTAAAGATCACAAAGAAAACATGTGAAGCCTTTTACTCTCAGAGAAATGAAAAGTCTTATAACAGAGAGAAACAAAAACTAACCATTACAACACATTGTGATGTTTTGTGAAATGTATCAATTCCAGATTATTAATACAGCAGTACATAGCATATCTCTTATGTGGTACACACTACACTAGGTGCTTTACGTTGATTATTTCTCTTATTATTTTTAACAGTTCTGTGTGTTATGTTATTTCCAATATCCAGAGGAAAAAATTAAGGCTGGAAAAGGTTAAATATTTCCTCCAAAGACCCACAGACGTGAGGTGGCAGAGCCCGGATGAAAAGCCACTTCTATTTGATTTCAAAGTCTGTGTGTTTTGCATGTACAGGGCAGAGAAACCTTCTAGCCAAGGAGGCCATTCAGCTCACTTTTGAAAAAGTCAAACAAATATTTATGTAAGAGAAGGTGAGGGGTATGATGAAGTTGAAGAACTACAATTATTTTTTAAGGCTGTAAGATGAAAAATGTCATAAAGTGGTACCTACAGAGAGACGTGGGGCACTAACCATAAACACCTAAATGCCATTGCTTTACTATTACAGTGCTTTGTGTATTATTTGTTTATGCTTTCATCCACATATATATCATTCTTTAAACTGTAGTTCCCAAGTTTTACCATATTTAGCCATTCATTAAAACTTTCTCAAAACACCTATGTCTTGTCACCTACATTAAAAAATCGTTAGTATTTATTTTTCTTGATGAATCTAGTTAAATTTAAGTTCATGATCACTTTGACAACTGGTGACTACATTTCATATTTTAGTTGCTGTATATGAATATTGTAAAACTATATTCATTAAATAATTAAAATTTAAACAAAATATTTCTATCGAAAAGACAGTGCTCACACAAAAAAATCAAGGCAGTCTCTTATGATTTGAATCATTCCTCCATGGCTTTAATTGGGGAATATGTAACTGGGTCTGTGTAAAAAGTAAAAACTGTGTAGTATTTTTAAATCTTTGAAAGAAGAATTAAGTATTTTCAGCTCAATGTTTTGCTAACCTTTTTAATATATTATCAACTTTATGAGAAACTGTTAAGCCATTTAATATTGTTTAGAATCCAAATTCATATTCTATTTGTATTATTTCTTTTCTTAAATAGCCAGCAGTTATTTAGTTCAGGTCTCATGAGTAGTCACCAATTTTCTTAGTAACTGAGCCTCCAGTAACAGCAGAGGGAGCTCACAGTGTATTCTTCTGAGATTTGCTAAGTTACATGTTTTACAGCTATAGCTCAACGGATGGTTTGTAAAATGAAAAGTTCTATTTATTTCAAGGGAATTTGCATAAATATGTAATAGAAGATATAATTTATAGACTGTGTCTTATAGCAATAAACCAGGGAAAAGTAAATCTGACAACTTCACTATATTTATGTTAATTAAATTCTGTTTTGGAGTTTAAACTGGAACTACTTCCAATTGTTATCATTATTCTAGATTTCTGGGTGCTGCTCAAATCTTTTTACTGAACTCCAGGCTTTAGTATATAATCAGTATCTCTCCTCAGATACCTAATAAATATCTGACCCACTTCAAAGTAATCTTCCTTTCTTGACATTTCCCCCCAATCTCTTCTGGGGGAAGCAGCATCTTTGTAGTTGCATGGGCCAGAAGACGTGGAGTCACTTAGACTCATCTCTTTTTCATAAATATTGGGTCTAATCCATCACATAACTCTGTTGATTACTCTTTGAAAACGTTTTCAGACTCCAACCACCTCTCAACATCCGTATGCTATGCAACTCATCTCATTTGTCATTTGGATTACTGCAAGACCCTCCTAAGTAATAGCTTGGGGATTTCCTTTGTAAACCACTTTGCTATTCTATTTCCAGTGCAGTAGCAATAACAATCTTTTAAAA
>PVKM010046831.1:0-11602 GCA_004027735.1 Carollia perspicillata
AGAAAGCTTGGATTTGGATTTGGAGACAACACTTAATGAGCTGTGAGACCTGGGCCATTCGCCTTTCTGGGCTTCGGTTTCCTCTTATGCAAAACCGAGATGATAGTTCCTACATGGGATTCAAGGAATTAACAACCTCCGTGAGGTGTTTCCAGCAGGGTGTGTGTGGCTCAGGAAATCTAGAAGCCATCTCGGGAGCACATGCCCAGCCCGCCTCTGAAAACCCGTGGAGACCAGGACTCACCCTGCTTGAGGAGTGTGCCGCTGAGGTCCAGGACCTCGAGGGTGGCTAGGTGCGCGAAGGCGGTGTCCGCGATGTCCACCTGGGCGCCGCTGCCCAGCGCAGTGCGGGAGAGGTTGAGCAGACGCAACTCTGGGAAGCAGGCCAAGGCCCCGGGCGGCAGCGACTGCAGTGGGTTCCCGGTGAGCTCCAGCGCGCGAAGGCTGCTCAGAGCGGGCCCAGTGCACTGTGGCAGGGCGGCCAGCTGGTTGTAGCTGAGGTCCAGCGTGTGCAGACCCGCGGGCCAGCCAGGGCCCAAGAGCAGCGTGCCAATGCGGTTGTGGTGCAGCATCAGCACCTGCAGCTGCGGCAGGTGGCCGAGCTCCGACGCGCTCAGGGCGCTCAGCAGATTGTGGCTGCCGTCCAGGCTGCGCAGTGTGCGGGGCAGGCAGCTCGGCAGGCGTGTCAGGCTGCGGTTCGCCAGGGTCAAGGTCGTGGCCCCCGTGAGGAAGAGCCCCTCACAAGGCGAGCCCGTGGTGTTACTGACCCCGCTTCCAGAGGGGCTCTGCTGAATGATCCGGAAAAGAAGGACCCTCTGATGGTGAGGCCCCGCCAGGCTCAGATGCCGCGCTGTGGGCAACAATGATAGCAGCAGGGCCAACCACATGGTGTGTGGCTGGGAAGAGAACAAGGTGACAGCCCATTAAATCCTGAAGGAACACCCTCAAACGATGTGTCAAGTGCCCCCTACCACCAGGCTTTGAGGAGGAGCTCAAGTCCTGGACGTCCCCCAGCGGTGCTGGGTGCACACTGATTTTGCCTCTGCCAACTTTCCCCCTTTCTCTCCCTCGAGAGCACCGTGGCACCTCCGGCTCTTCCTTTTCCCAGCGATGCCCTTCCCTCTAATTCCCTCTAATTCTCTGGAGGCCAACCCACAGGGGACCTCCTGCAGAAGGCCTCCCTCCTCTGTCCCATCTGAGCCTGAATCTCTCAGTCCCCTCCTCAGTTTACTTGTTCCCATCACATGAGCTTCCTGAGGGAAGGGAACTTGCCCTTTATCACTGCGAACCCTCCCAGGGCCATGGGTGCTGCTGCATAAACATCTATTAATAACAAGCCAGTGAATGACTTCAGGTATGTGGCTCTGCTGGAACATAAAGAAGGGCCTTGAGGAAGATTTTTTCAGTCCCAGCGAAACTCATTTGCGCCCTTTCCCCAGCCTCAGGTGAGTCATAGTTTGCCTGTCACCTGGTTTGCAGGTCACATTTAAAAATAAGTTCTGGAGTCTCTTTCTTGGGAGGGCCCTCAGGGTTTTGTTCAGGGGAGAAGGGAGGCCCCAGACAGCTGGGAGGCTTGGGAACCTGGAGTCAAGACTTTCCTGGTCTCACATTGTTCCCAACAAAAGCCAAGGCTCCTGAGGTCTCCCATGAGTGGAAGGATGGCTGAGAGTCACCAGATGTGGAGTTTCTGGATACCCAGGAGCACAAGGCAGCTGGGAGATCAGGTAGGGGTAGATCAGGCAGCCAGGGCTGGATTAGGAGTGGCAAAGCTACTTTCAACCAAGCCTTGGCCTTGATATTCTCTCATTTCTGTAGGTGTGTATCTCTGCTCCAGCTATCCCTGCTGACCACTGAGTCTCTGAACCACCACCCAGGCCTCCCTCTTGCTATTTTCATGTCCAGGCAGTGAGAAAGAGCCTGGAAACTGAGGCCAGGAATCCATGCGTCCAGCGGGGGTCATACTCACCAGAATCTGTCCTTCTGGAGTGTGGCACTCCTGGATGCCCCTTTGTAGTTTTCACTCTTGTCTTATAGATCCCAGGAGCCAGTGACTTACACAGCAGCTCAACTCTGAATTCCAGAGGGAGGCCTGTTTCCCAGATGCTCCTGCCCCCAGCTCCACCCACTGAGAGGCCTGAGACACCCCAGTCCCGGCCTTCCATCCTTCCTCACATTGTGGTCTTCAGCCAACAAACACCCTTACAGTCTGTCTCCTCCTCCCACTCTGGGCCTGGACCTGCCCTTTTCCAGGCCTGCTACCGCCTTCCACCCCTCCCCCATCTTCATCTCGCCTTACACTGCCTTTCCAGGCCTGAGACATGGAGGGAGTCAGCTCTCCCGGCCAAGGCGAGGGGTGAAGGCTGATGGGCAAAGTGAGGCAGAGGTGGCACAGTCACCTCCCAGGAATCTGATCCTCCTGCCGGGTAGTTTCCATTTTTGGGGATGCTTGGAGAATGAATGGTGAGCTGGTATGAGGAAGAAGCCTATGCCCCAAAGGAGGAAGGTGCCCAGTCTGTAGGAAGGTCTGCAGAGACGTACAGGGGGAAGTGGCCAGAGATGGGTCTTCAGAGGAGTCTGGGACAGGGGCAGGCTCAAACCAGATCCAGAAGTGCCCAAGAGGATTGGTTTGGCTTCTCTGAGACCCAGTTCGGTGACAGAGTGGAGGTTTGTCTCTCATAAGTGGTGGGAATAAACAAAGAGGATAGAAATGCAGAAAGAACGTTCCCACCTGGTAGCCTGGGTTATTGACCCTGGCTAACAAGAGCCCCAGGTCTCCTCGAAGCCCTGGTGAGGCTATGTGAGCTCGTTTAGAGCACATCGGTTCAGGGCAGACAATGCCCTGCTCCTGCTGAGTTCCAACACGGGTCATTTCGTCTGAGGGCCTTTGATCTGCACATCCCCTCCTGCCAGGCCCAGGGTTAATCATCCTCAGTGCTGTGTACACAGACCCTGAGACCAGAACTCCATGAATCTTTCCTCCTGCCTGCCCTTATCTGAGCAGCCCTGAGGAAACACAGGACACCTCTGAACTGGCAAGTTGAGTTAATTGGATAATTGCACATCCCTGGGGATCTCCTTTTTTGACCTTCTTCACCCCAAACCTCAAAACTATCCTTTCAGGCACCGTGCCAGCAGGGGTCCTGCTGCTCAGAAGCATTCCTGTCTCAGGCCCAGGTGGGGGCAGGGAGAGGCCTGTTCTGTGCAACCATGTCTGGGGCAGCACGGTCATCACCCAGGGAGCCCGGGCCCCGAGGTAGAAACTCTGTGCCATGGAAACACAGGACGCCAAGTGGGAGGGAGAAGTGGAGGCCAGTGGGCGGCCTCAGGTGAGGCCCTTAACCTCTGCCTTTGCTTGGTTCACTAAGCACAGAGAGCACCCAACAGGTCAATTAAAACATCAGCTTCTCTCAACCAGGTCTACCCTGGAGGCGGTGGACCACCTGATGCCAGCAGGGCTTTGGGGAGTTCAGGCAGGGCTGCCCAGGTGAGAGGGAGCTGAATCCACGTGTTCAAACAGAGACCCTGAGGAGGAAGTAAGTTGGCCCCTCATGGAGGGCTATAAAAGAGGAACCTAGCCCTGGCCGGTGTGGCTCAGTTGGTTGGAGCATGGTCCTATAGACCAAAAGACCGCAGGTTCAGTTCTTGGTCAGGGCACACACCCAGGTTGTGGGTTCAATCCCCAGCTGAGGTGCGTATGTGAAGGCAACCAATCCATCAATTTCTCTTTTTCTCTCTCTCTCTCCCTCTCTACCCTCCTCCTTTCTCTAAAAGAAATGAAAAAATATCCCTGAGTGAGGATTAAAAAAAAGAGGACCCCAGGGAACAATGTTGGGGTGCTTCTCTATACACCAGTGGGGAAAGGGGGCTGGAGAGGCCCTGGTTGCAGAACTCCCCTGAGGTCATTGCCAGCACTTGCTCAGAGCCCCAGGCCCTCTGAGCCAACAGCTTATCTCTGCTGCTTGCTGCCTCGCTCATCACTGGAGTCCAGGGCCTGGACCGGACAGGCCAACCTGACATCTGAGCTCAGCCCTCTGGACTGCTCTGGTGTTCTGGCTCTGCTCATAGCAAACCCAAGCGGACACACCCTGGGTAGGCTGCCCTGAGCTGGGGAGCCTGGTGGCAGACACTGTGTGGCAGACCGCTCAGCAGTCTCACCCAGGTACACCCTGCTTGTCACCACCATCCCCTTTTTTATTTTTGTTTATTATTATTATTATTATTATTATTATTATTATTATTATTATTTCTTCTCGGTCTCATGGTTAACCCACTCATTGTTTAGTAATGTGTTATCTAGCCCCCACGTCTTTGAGTGTTTTTCAGTTTTCTTGTTGATTTCTAGTTTCATACCATTGTGGTCAGAGAAGATGCTGGCTATGATTTCAATCTTCTTAAATTTATTAAGATTTGTTTTGTGTCCTAAAAGGTGGTCTATCCTAGAAAATGTTCCATGTACACTTGGAAAGTGTGTATATTCAACCCTGGCTGGTGTGGCTCAGTGGATTGAGTGCCGGCATGTGACCGAAGCGTTGCTGGTTCGATTCCTAGTCAGGGTATACGCCTGGTTTGCAGGCCAGGTCCCTAGCAGGGGGCATGCGAGAGGCAATGACACACTGATGTTTCTCTCCCTCTCTTTCTCCCTCCCTTCCCCTCTTTTTAAATAAATAAAATCTTTAAAAAGAAGAAATAAAAAGAAAAGTATGTGTTTTCTGTTCTGTTGCTTTGGGGTGAAATGCTCTGAAGATTTCAATGAAATCTGTCTGATGCAGTGTGTCATTTAAGGCTGCTGTTTCCTCGTTGATTTTCCGTCTGGAAGATCTCTCCATTAATGTCAATGGGTGTTAAAATCCTCTACTATGACTGTATTACTGTCAGTCTCGCTCTTTATGATCATCAAGACTTGCTTTACATATTTGGGTGCTCCTATGTTGGGTGTGTAGGTGTTTACTTGGATTATATCCTCTTGTTGGATTGCTCCTTTTATCATTATGTACTCCCTTCTTTGTCTCTCACTGTATAGCCTTTGTTTTAAAGTCTATTTTTGTCAGATATAAGTATTGCTACCCCAGCTTTTTCCCCTTTCCATGTGCATGAAATATTTTTTCCCACAGACTTTTAGTCTGTGCATAGCTTTTGTTCTGAGGTGGGTTTCTTGTAGACACCATATATATGGGCCTTGTATTCTTATCCATGTAGCTACCCTATGTCTTTTGGTTAGAGCATTTAAGCCATTCACATTTAAAGTGATTATTGATAGGTACATACTTATTGCCATTTTAATTTTAGCTATGATCTTCTCCTCCTCTTCCTCTTCTTCCTCCTCCTCTTCTTTAGCCTCCTCCTCCTCCCAGGCCCTTTAACATTTCTTGTAATACTGATTTGGTGGTAACAAACAGGTTTAGCTTCTTTTTAAAAGACTTTATTTATTTCTAGACAGAGGGAGAGGGAGGGAGAAAGAGAGGAAGAGAAACATCAATCTGTGGTTGCCTCTCACTTGCCCCTTACCAGGGACCTGGCCTGCAACCCAGGCATGTGCCCTGACTGGGAATCAAACCGGCGACCCTTTGGTTCACAGGCCTGTGCTCAGTCCGCTGAGCTACACCAGCCAGGCTGCTTTAGCTTTTTCTTGTCTGGGAAGCTCTTTATTTCTTCTTAAATTTTAAATGATAGCCGTGCTGGGTAAAGTAGCCTTTGTTTGTAGGTCCTTGCTTTTCATCACTTTGAATATTTCATGCCATTTCTGGCCTGAAATGTTTCTGTTGAGAAATTTGCTGACTGTGTTATGGGAGCTTCCTTGTAGGCAAATAACTATCTTTCTCTTGTGGCTTTTAAGATTCTCTCTTTGTCTTTAACATTTGCCACTTTAATTATGTGTCTTGGGGTGGGCCTCTTTGGGTTCTTCTTGTTTGGGACTCTCTGTGCTTCCTGGACTTGTATGTCTTTTTACTTTACTAGGGTAGAGAAGTTTTGAGTCATTATCTTGAAATAGGTTCTGAATCCCTTGCTCTTTCTCTTCTCTTTCTGGTACTCCTATGATGTGAATGTTGTTATGTTTCACATTTTCCCAAAGGTTCCTTAAACTATCCTCATTTTTTAAATTATTTTTTTCTTTTTGCTGCTATGAGTGGGTGTTTTTTTCTACCTTGTCTTCCAAATCACTGATTCAATCCTCCGCTTCATCCAACCTACTATTTATTCCTGCTCATGTATTCTTCATTTAAGATATTGTATTTTTTATTTCTGACTGGTTCCTTTTTTATAGTTTCTCTGTCGTTTTTCATGCTGTTGCAGTTCTTACCGAGTACCTTGTAGTTGTCACTAAGTTCCTTGAGCATCCTTATAACCAATTTTCTGAAGTCTATATCTGATAATTTGCTTGCCTCCATTTCATTTAGCTCTTTTTCTAGAGATTTCTCATGTTCTTTAATTTGGGGCATATTTCTTAGTTTCCCCATTTTGGCTGCCTCTTTGTGTTTGTTTCTATGTATTAGGTAGATCTGCTCTGACTCCCAGCCTTGGTGGGTGTCCCGTGGGGTCCAGTGGCACAGTCTCCTCAATCACCTGAGTTGGATGCTCCAGGAATTGCCTTTTTGTGGGTCATGTGGGTCCTCCTGTTGTGACTGAGTCTTGACTGTCATTCATGTGTGGGATAGACCCTCAGGCTGAGTGACTGTGAGGCTCAACCCTGAACTCAGCATGTGAGCTGCGTTGTGGGTACTGACCACACAATGCAGAATTTGCTCAGTAGGGTCTGTCACCTGCTGAGATCTCCCTCTGGATATGCCACTGGTGAAGTGTTCAGACCCTGATCTGATGTTATTTGAACTGACCCCTTGGTGTGTTGGTTCTGGGCCTCTGGGAGCGACTCTGGTGCAGTCCAATGTCAGATGCTACCTATGGCTGGTCCTGGGCAACCTGCTTGGAACTACAAAGCAATCCACAGTTTGTAGCTGCCTCTGCTGGGCCTGGGTGTGTGCAGGAAGGACTAGGCTGCATACCCAGGCTGGCTTTTACCAGCATCCGACCTGGGGCTGGGTCAGCAAAAGTCCCAAGGCACCCTGAGATCTGCCTCTGGCTGCCTCTGCCTGCCAGCTGCCTGTTAGGCAGAATCACTGGAAGAACCTCTGGCAGTACTCGAGTTGCATGAGGTAGGTTCTCAGTGAGTCACTGGGTGGGAGCAAGTGGTGTTCACCAGGTTGGTACAGATTCAAACTCAGTGCCAGTGCTGGGTTTGAGGCCATTAAGCAAAGTCCCTGGGTATACCAAGCCTAGCTGCCACCTGCTGGGTGCTCATACACCTTTACAGTGGGATAGGGTCTCAGGGAGTCATCAGGGTAAGACCAACAGAGTTTATCCATCCCAAACAGACCAAGGTTGGGCTCTACCCTGCTCAGACATGTGAGAGAAAAATGGTCCCTGTCCTGGGGTCACACAGCTCAGTCTGTCCAAACTTCTTCTGGGAGGAGCCCAAGCTCAGTGGGGCAGGGCCTCCGGGAGTTGGGAGGATGGGGCTGGTGGATCTCTTGTGAGGGGGAGTGCTAGTCAGGCTTTGGGGAAGGTGGGTGGATATAGCCCTGCCCCAGATTCACACAGCTCAGGCTGTCCAGATCTTGCCCAGCCCTCCACAGGGTGGAGCAACCAGGAGTCAGGTGGGTGGGGCCACTGAGCATTCCCAATTTTTAAATTGAACACTTACTAGAGTGTTATGGTGTTAGCCTAACACCATATGCATTGTCATATCATATTGAATTGTCATCAGGTTCTGACTATTATTCCCATGCTTCAGATAAAGAAACTGAGGTTTACAGAGGCTGGCTAGGCTCTGGAGCACACAAATAGTCAGTATGCAGTGTGTCTGGATTAACTACTGCTTTTACATTGCATTCCATAGGCTCCAGCATTTCACACTGTAACATTCCCTGTGAGTCCAAGAGAACCTTCCTCACATGTCTAGACAGACCAAAATCATGTGAGAAGTCTGGAAAGTTGGGAAAGTTTCTTTCATAGTTGAGCAGCTCATTCTCAGGAGAAACAAAGCCAACTTCCTGGGTCCCTGAGGGCCCAGGACGGAGGTGGACACCTGGACAGGGCTGCTGGGCACCTCTTGGGAAGGCCCCACTGTCTTCTCCAGCCTCTTTTCTTCTTCCAGCACCTCTGGGAAGTCAAGAAAAGGTGACTGAAGTGTTTGTCCCTTCTGGACAAGAATGCTAAGGTCCCATAAGAAAATCCTAGCACCAAAAAGTATGTGTCCTCCTAATGCCACGTCACACCAAATGCCATGCCGCCTTCTGCCCACCATCGCTTCCCCCCAGCAGCGACCTGCGCCTGAGGGCTCTTCCCCTTGCCCGCCTTACTCTCCATGTCACCTCACTCTTCCGTAACTACTATGGGTCCCCTTCAAAGTTCACCCTGAGATAAGGACTTGGATGCAGGTAGTTTACTTGGGAGGTGATCCCCAAAAAAGCGTGGAGAAGGGGGAAGGGAGGGAAACAGGGAAGAGAGGGCACTACAGGTGTGTTAATGAGCAGGTCGCTCAATCCCATAGGGACCCTCTGAGAAACTGTAGAACATACCTGGGGATTGTGTCATCAAGTGGCAAGAATGTGGGAGTATTTACCCATCAGCTTATGCTTCTCATTGGCTTGAGGGTTCTTCTTGTGGCTTTAACTCCCTGGCATACCTGACTCACTCTGAGCACGGATCAAGCCACTCCAGGGAAGGCTAAGGGGCTGGGCACCCAAGAGCATCTCTTGTCGCACCCTTCAAGATTTCGCCCAAGCAGGTGAGTCACCTTTCTCTCCCAGGTGACTCAGGCTAACTGCCATCAGGCAAATTGACATGGACCCCCTAATTTAGGACTAAGCTTCCTGAGAAATGGGCCACATCTTTATCCTTGGTAGCCCAGGTGCCCGTGGTGGAGTCTGGTATTCAGGACAAATACTCAGAAATGAATGGAAGGGTACATGGTGAGGCAGAATGTCCTCCATGGTGCCCTAGAGTGGAGGGGGCAGAGCTCAAAACAGCAAGCATTCAGTTCAAATGCCTGCGACTTGCAGCCCAGGTCTGTGAGCATCGCAGCCTTGAGAAGGGCTCAGGTGAGTGATGAACTGGCGAGGCACGGTGCCTGGGGGCAGGGGCAGAGGGGGAAGGAGAGATGCTTCCAGTCCAGACTCCCAACACTCTCATGGATCTTTGGGGGAAAGATGTTGTGGGAAATTTTTAGAAGGTTAGAGTGTTAGTAAAACCCATAGCTTGAGGCAGGGAAAAGAATCAATGATTACATACTTGGCCATATTTCTTTTTGGACTTAGACTTAAAAAAATCAGTCGGGGATTCTTGGCCTTAGAGGTGACTTTAGAACTTCTCCCTGTCCATTTTAGAGAGGGGAAGAATGAGCCCCAGAGAGGGAAATTGGCTCATTGAGGTTCCATAGGTGAGTCCCAATTATGCAGTGAGAAGAAAGGGCAACCTAATACTCACAATTCTATTCTCGGCTCCAGGTTTATTTGCACAGCTGACCAGGTCTCACCTGCCCTGGCATTGTTAATTAACACTGTGGCTGCTTTCCCACAGGTACGCCCGAATAAACACTAAACACACCTGGTGAGTGTCAAGTTCCTGGGCAGAGTTTCCAGGGATTCTGACCCCATCCCGTTCCCAGAACTCCAGAAATAAATACCCACCCCATAAACACAGGTTGCCCCAGAGATCTAGAACCAGTGCTTTCCGAGGGGGTCCGGTCTGGCTCTGTTCACAGTTCTGGCGGTCAGGGGAGGGGGAAGGGGGGCTGGCCTAGACGGCAGGTGTCAGGTCAGGCGGTTGCCCCTGCGCTGCCCTCCATACCCCAGCTGGCTCTTCTGAGGGCTCTTCCCTGCTAGTGCTGGGGCTGGAATGCACACTCTTGAAGACTGCATTCTTCCCTGACACCAGAGATAAGCTGGAGGGAGGGGAGGTGACTGTGGGAGGAGGCAGTACCAGGTTTTCGAGTCTCCAGGCAGCCAGCTCTCACGGAATGGTATGCAGAAAAGAGGCTTCCAGGCGGCCGGGACCACGTTATCTGAGTGGGCTCCGCTGACGTGGTTGACCTGCTGTGAGGAAGTGATCTTCAGGGAAGAGAACACTCATGGGTTGAGGCTCATGTCATTTTCCCATTGAGACATCAATAGCAGTAAGATGTCAGCACGAGAATTTGCAGAATGCTTCCAATTAAACAAAAATTGAGATCGTTTTAAAATCGGTAGTGGAGAAGATTCAACCTGAGATCAGAGGTCAGACTCTAACCTGCCACTTTACTTTGCACATAGCTGCAGAAAGTGGGATGAGTACATAGACTGCTTTTATAGAGCACATTTAAAAAAATCACATGGCAGCACATGTGTTAAAGGTTTTTAAGTTGGGACAAGATACGGGGTTTGCATCCTAACACTGCCACTGTTTTACTGGGTACAATGTCTATACAGTATTCTTAAGCTTCAGTCTGTCTCACATTTTTCACCTGTAGAGTAAATGAATTGATTCAGGCTTGGTAATTCAGCACACATATCCCGAGAACATGCCAGGACATGCCCCAGTGCTCAATATATAAAATGGGGACTCAGACATGAATAGGACCGGACCCTGCACTCAAGCAGCCCCCGGTCTTGGAGGGGCAGATGACAGAACCACCACCAACAGTGTGCGTGCGGCCATGTCACAGAGGGCTGGACTCAGAGCCCTCCCTGTGAGCCCGGGGAGTGTGTCCAGATCGTTCCCTGCTGCACCCCGGGGCCTGGCAGCACCCGCGCACGATGCCTGCTCAAGAAGTGTCTGCAGACTGAATGGATGTCTGTGAACTGTGACCTCTGCTTCTGTTTCTGATCCGTTACATTGCTTTGTTTGGGATTTTCCACAGAAGAACAGTCAGGGTTTTCCTGTATATTTATTTAGATTTTTAATAACGTTCAAGGAAACTCTTCCAAAAGCAAAAGTGTTTGAGCTGCCTAAACGAGGCAATGATTTGGAATCTCATGGAGCTGGAATGTTATTTATTCCCCATGGCCACAGCAACTTGAGGACACACTGTGCAGTGTTCAATGCTGTGCCTACTGTGGACGCTCAATAGCATTTTGTTGGATGCAGAAATGTGGACTATCCAGTAAGCCTGTGAGCGTGTGCTTAACATCATTAGTCACCATGGAAATGCGAATTCAAAGCACAATGAGATACTACCCTGTACCCACCAGAATGCTCCAAGTTAAAAAGATTGATGGTATTAAGTTTGGGAAGGATGTGGAGCAACTAGAACTCTTACACACTGCTAGTGGGAATGTCAGCTGGTGCAACAGCTTTGGAAAACTGTTTGGAAGTGTCTACGAAGGCTAAGCACATACCCACCTAATGACTCAGCAACGGCACTCGAAGTTGATACTCAAGCGAGTGAATATGTCTGCCAAATGAATGTTTATAGAAACTTTAGTCATAAAAGCACCTAACTAGAAATAACTCAAATGGCTCTAAATAGGAAAATAGATACATAAGTTATGATTTCTTCACACAGTGGACTACTACAAAGCCACAAAAAAGAAGAAACTATGACCTGCTCAAAAACACAGATGGATTTCAT
>PVKM010046832.1:0-11580 GCA_004027735.1 Carollia perspicillata
CGCGGCTGCGCCCCCGTCTCACATTGCGGTAACAGTTCATGCACAGGGACTCAATCTCGGTGGGCTGCTGCTCCTCGTCCTCGGCGCTGATAGGCCGGAACAGGCGTCCCGGGACCGGAGCCCTGGCCGCGGTGGGCGAGGGGGAGGCAGCAACCCCTGGGGGCCCGGTCTCCACAGCCCCACTGGCCGACATCGCAACCACGCGCAGTTTAATCCGCGAGTTCCGGCTTCCTCTCCGCTCTTGGCCACACCCCTCCCTCTAGCACTTCCGCCTGCTGCCACCCCCGCTCTATCTTAAAGAGGCCGCAGACTCTGGGCCCTTAACAGAACAAAGTTTGAAGTGATCCCAAGTTCCACAGCCGGATTCAGGCTTTGCCTCCACCTCAATTCAGGCGTCACTCCCCCCAGGATGTCCTCCCAGACCCAGGACAGTGCTTTGCGCTTTCGCAAGATCTCCATCGCACAGGGTTCCAACTATTGGCCATAAGTCTGATTACAAGACCCTTGACGTAAAGAGGCCAGGCTTGCCCATTGGTATCCCTGGGGAGGTGCTCTCTCATCTGGGCTTCCTTTGTTCCACTTTTGGACCAAACTCTGCTTCAACTCTAGTCTCTCAGTCCCTCAATCATGTTCTCCCTGTTTTTCCCACTCCCTATTTCTGTCCTCATAAACACCTGCCCAAATTCCATCCTCAAGTACACATCCCTCAGTTTTAATCCCACCCCTTCATCCCCATCACCTCTAACCCCAGCTGACCCACACCTCTCAGTTTCCTAACAATAAAAACACCTTTTTTTGGGGGGGGGGGTCCTTTCCAGCACCTCCTCTCCCTGGGTACTTCTCTCCCAGTTCTGTTGCTAAATCTAAGGTGTCGGGCTAGATATTCAGCCTGCGGGTACGATAAAGCCAGATTCATGTGGGGTCTGTGTTATGAGGAAGTGTGGAGGTGCCGAGAGCCCTGTGCAGGGTGGGCTGAGCTGGGAGGAAAGGGTGCTGGACCAGACATTAGAAGAGTGCTGGGAAGGATGTGCTTGCCCTTCCCACTCTCTCACCCCCACTTCCAGAGTTACCAGATGATCCGTGAGGAGCTGCATTGCCCCTCAGTGAATCTGTATGTGGGGACTGGGGAGTGTAAGAGTTTGGAAGTACTAAAAAGAGGGTCAGTGTCATAAAAAGGGACCAGTCAAAATCTGGAACAGCAAGAGCAAAAGGGAGAGGCCACCTCTGGAGCCAGCACCTCAGGCACACCACCCAGTGGTGAGCAGGCATTCCAGTGAGGGACTGGGGTGTCTGATGGTCATGACTGGGGGAGAGTGGTGAGGGCACTGCTTTCAGACATGGTTCAAATGAGTGTCACACCAGGCAAATAAGCGTCCATTACAAGTATCTATTTCGTTTGAGTCAGAAGTCTGGACTTCAGTCTGAGAGTCAGGAGGGAGGGGCCAGAGATGGGAAGGGCACATAGTATGCTCCCAGGAGAGTTTAAGAAGCCTCCACAGTTTGTAGGGCTTGGTAGGCTGTTTAAATGCAGAGCTATATAAGACATGCAGGCTCTGCTCCCTCCCATTAAAACTCCCACCATTTGTACCCTTCAGCTTCAGGCCAGCAGCAGTATTATACATACACATAAGCACATGCTCTCCTCATCCCATTTTCTTCCTTTCTCCCTTCTCTCCCCTAACAGAAGCTGTCACAGTAGCTCTGGAGAGAAAAGAGCAGCTTTCTGTGGACCGCCTATAGTAGTGGCCACCAGGGGGCCAGAAGTGATCACCATCAAGCCCTGGCATGAAGAGGCACAGGCTTCTAGCTTCGTGGAAACAGGCCTGTACATAATTACCCACTCATGGTGTGTCTTTTCTCCCTTCCCAATCCTGCCCTCACAGAATGGAGTAATTCATGAAGCTTTCCAAATGAGCACGGGAAGCCGGCTTGCAAATCCTGGTGAGTGTAATGCACCCGGATTGGGGAGTCGCAGGAGGCTGGATATGCGGGGACAACAGCCCCTTCAGTGGCCTCACCTACCCTGTGCAGGGCCCTCCACCGTCTACCCAATAGGCCACTAGCAAGGATTGAACCATGCTTGGGGCTTAGGTCCTGGGCTCTCCAAATAAGGAGCTGGGAAGTGGGCCTGGGCATATAGACCCTCATGGTTCCGCTAGATGGCTGAGATCATGGTCACGGAGGCTGTAGTTTATGTCTTCCCATAGGTCGTCAAGACGGGCCTGCAGCTTGCTCCGGGCCTTGCTGCTGTTGACTTCGAGGAACTCTGGGGTGAAGGCGCTGTGACCAGGTGGGGGTGGCGCCAACTGCTGCTGGACCTCCTCAGTCTCCCGGTCAATCGCGCGGGCAAAGGCGGCGATCTGCTGGAAGGTGTCGTAGCGGAAAGCCTGGAGTTGCTGGTGCACCCCCTGGGACAGGGCCTGGGCGTCCAGGTTGGTCCCTTCCTCAGCGCTGCTCCCGCCGGCGCGGGCAAAGGCGCTGAGCTCTTCGCGCAGATGGTCCAAGTTATGTTGAATGCGCTCGTGCAGGGCCTTAGCCTTGAGCGTGAGCCTGCGCGAAAGCTCGTGCACACAGCGGCTGAGGCGCACAGGGCTGGCGGCAGCGTGCGGGGCCATGCTGCGGTGCAGCTCCAGCACGTGGTTCTGGATGCCAGTCACCAGGCGCTCGGCATACGGGTGGAACAATGCCTTGGTACGGCCAGTGTGGTGCACCACGCGATTCTGCAGTTCCCGAAGCAGGCCCTGCACCTCATGCGCACCCCCCAGCAGCTGGGTCTTGGTATCCTCTCCGACCGCGTGCAACTGCTCCTGCAGCTCCTGTACCCGCAGGGCCACCTGTTCCATTAGGTCTGTGGTGTAGGGCTTCAGCTTCTGCCGCAGAGCCTCCAGGTTCCAGCCCACACGCTGGTGCACCTCAGCCATGTAGGGCTCCAGGCGCGCTCTCACTTTCTCCAGCTCCTCCTGCAGCTGCTGCCGCATTCCTGCCGGGTTGGATGGAGCCCTGGGAGGCTCCCTCCCCTGCGCGCTCAGAGGACCTAGCTTTTCCAGGAACTTGCCCATATTGTTGAGGTCGCGCTCAAGACTGTCTTTCAGGCTTCTGAGGAAGAGGTCAGAAAGCCAGGCTGTCATACTGCTAGCCCCCATCATCTGCTTTGCCCCCAAAGACATCA
This sequence comes from Carollia perspicillata, assembly GCA_004027735.1. Lineage (NCBI taxonomy): Eukaryota > Metazoa > Chordata > Mammalia > Chiroptera > Phyllostomidae > Carollia > Carollia perspicillata. Next base: position 3,170 of record PVKM010046832.1, read on the forward strand.
CTCACTGATTATCTGAGGAAACCAAGGATGTAGGGAGGTGATCCCAGAGGGGCTCTAGTCCTCGCCTCGGCCCAACTGCACGCCCTCACACAGTAAGGAAACATGGCACATGCAAGTCTAGACCAACACAGTCCAAGGAAGAGCATATGCACCTGGAGTGTCCTACAATCTTTTTATTCTAGGGGACAGGGTGGGGGGTCCTCTCCACTGCGCCCAGATCCCAAGCCTCAGGGCGAACAGCTGAAGCAAGGTCAAAACAGATTGGGGATACTGCCGGCAGAGGGCGCAGCACGGCCCAGGAAGGCCAGGAAAGCGGCAGAAACAGCGCAGATTGGTTCCTCTGCCCCAGTGCAGACCGTGGGGAGTGAGGAGTCAGAGGTGGCGCAACACCCCTTGGCATGCGTGCCTCCTCTCTTCGCCCGCACCCCTCGCCCTGGCCACTCACGCATGCTCCCGTGCCAGCTTCTGCTGCGGGGCCGGCTCCACCCTGCCTTTGTCCCCACTGCTCTGGCTGTAGGCATCCCAGAAGCCTTTCCGTGCCTGGGCCAACGAGAATGCTGTGGAAAGGGACGGGGTGATTAGGGGCTGGGGTCCTCCCTCGGGGTAGACCGCCCCGTCAGTCCAGCCTCCACCCTCACCTCCACGTTGAAGTCAGGGTGGGAGACCCACCTGAGAGGAGCGCCAGAGCCCAGGTCAGAACCGCAGCCATGCCTCTATCATCTACTCTGAGAAGGAAGGCAAATGGAGGCCTGGGTCAGATGAAGAAGCACAGGAGAGACTTGACCCAGGGGACCCCGCTCCGGGGATAACCTACTCAAAATCTGTGAACACGTCATTGGGGTGTGGGGAGCACAGCACTGTTGGGGCTCAAGAGGGCTGACCTGGGTGAGTGTGGCTGTGAAGAAAAGGGCATCTTTCTGGGGTGGGGAGGGCTCCTTTTTTCAGCTCATTTGCATTACATGGAGTGTGGAGCTCAAACTGCTTTGTAAAGGTGCCCCCACCACCACCCTCCCCAGACCCCAATAGAGCCCTCTAGGCCACATCTACCCCCTAACCCTTGTTCCCCTATCTTCCTGCCTCCCATTTCATGGATGGGAAAACTGAGGTTCCCCCAAGGGGAAAGAAGCAAGTCTGCCAAATGCTCCATGAGGATGCTCTGAGCTCCCACCCCACTCCCTGCTGAGACCCCTGCCATCCCCGCCCTTGGGAATCCCTCTGTCCCAGCAGCTCACCTGCTCAGTCTGGGCACAGAGAGCAGGCATTCCACTTTATCCTCCAGGGGCCTGGGCCTCTGGCAACAAGTGCTTTGAGTAAATACCACGTGGTGCTTCAAAGAAGAATGACCTCGGCTGCTTCCCAGTGCTCAGCTCCTGCCCTTTCCTGGCACCCACGGGGTTAATGAGTGCCCTCCTATCAGGGGGCTGTCACAGCAGAAAAGGGCTTCCTGGAAAGTTTTGCAGGGAGTGGGGCTAAACTCCTCACCCAGTTCACCCCAAGCCCTATGACCTTCAACCTTCACACTCACCTGACGGCCGGCCCACCAGTAGATACAAGCCTGTTTGTCAGCTGAGGGCCCCACTCTTACCCAACTGCCCAGAGACACTGTGCCCCACCCAGACAGGAACAGTGTCCAGTTGCCTGCCTGACCCTGAGCAGCCTTTGACAGCTCCACTACAGGCTACTCAGGCAGAATGGGAGAGTTAGCTTTAACAGGGTTAAAGACTATCCCATGTCCCCTTATGAAATAATCCTAGAACAAGCAGGAAGTCAGCTGGGGTAAAGATGAGGTGGTGAGAGGAATCTGGACCAGGATCTCCAGACCAAAAATTAGGGTAAGAGTAGGATTGTCCTCATGGAGAAAGGCTGAACAGGACCTCTGAGGAGGGGAAGCCAAAAAGCCCAGATCTTTCTCTGATGACATGCCCACTCCATATACTAAAACACACACATTGAAAGACTCCTGAGTTTTGCTCCTAACTGTATCTTCAGTCGCTCCCCTCTCCCTGTTTCCACCCCCAGTCACACTGCAGCCCCACTCGTCTCTCACCCGGATCGCATTCACAGCCTCCAAGGGGTCTCTCTCCCGCAGTCCTGCCTATTCAGTCTAGACTGTGCTGTAGCTCATCCCAACCCACTTCCCGTCTCATGTCCCGCCACACAAAACCCTTGACGTTCTCTGAGCACACCATCTCTTTCAGAACTCTGAGCCTTTGTACATGCTGTTCCTCTGTGAAATGTTCGATTCCTTGGTGAACTTATATTCATTTTTTTAAGACTTAGTTTGTATTGCTTAGCATTAGGCTACAAGTGACAAAAAAGGGGGAGGGGGTGGGAGAGAATAGCCTAAACAAAATGGAATTGTGTTTCTCATGTACACATGAGCCAGCCAGGGCTCCTTCTGTCTGATTGCACTATTGTCTAGAACAAGAGTCTCATGTCCAAGTTTCAGCTGTTCCAGCTCCAGCCATCAACTCCTATCTCTCAAGAAGAAGGAAAAGGAGGGCATATTTCCTGCCTTTAACAGCATATTGCTCTTAACACTTTTACCGACATCCCATTGTCCAGAACATAGTCATATGGCTGCGCTTAGCTGGAAAGGGGGCTGGAAAATGGAGTCTTCATTCTGGATGACTGTATCCCCAGCTTGAAAGAGCTCGTTATTCCAGAAGAAGAGAGAGGGTGTGGGGCAAACAAGAGCAGGCTGCTCTGCATATCTCCAGGGTTACTCTGAATGCCCTCTACCGCCTCACCCTTCTCTGCCCTGGACACAGACTCATTCCATATCCGTCAGTCTGCTTCACAGTGAGGCTGGGGCCACAGGGCTACAGGAATTATGCGAGCTTCCCGTTTGTAGCCGCTTACAGGTGAGCTTTCCAGAATGACTCCTTCAAGTATAAGCTGAGATGCCACTCCTTCCAACAGTTTTTTTTAGAAACCCTTTAATTTTCTTGTGAAGCCTTTCACACTTGAAGTTCATAGAGCAGCTTCTGTTTTTCTGACAGAATCGGGATTAATACAATAAGCAGATGCAATACACACTCATGCTTCCCTAGCTGATGGCATCTTATAGTTTTAGGGTTCTTTGTTTGTTTTTAAATCAATTTTTATTTTCAATTTTCAATATGATATTACTTTCAAGGGTACACCCCAGTGTTTAGACATTATATAGCTTAGTAAGTGATTATCCCAATAAATCTCATACTCATCTGACACCACACATAGTTATTAGAATATTATTGACTACATTCCCTATGCTGTACTTTACATCATCATGACTGTTCTGTAGCTGCCCATGTGTACTTCTTAATCCCTTCAGCTTTTTCACTCATCCCAACTCCCCTTCTATCTGGCAAATGTCAAAATGTTCTCTGTATCTATGAGTCTGTTTCTGTTCTCTTTGTTCATTTATTTTCATTTTTAGATTCAATTGTTGATAGATATGTATTTCTTGCCACTTTATTGTTCATATATATATATATATATATATATATATTTTTTTTTATCAATGTATGGTTGCCTCTCATGAGTCCCCTGCCAGGAACTGGCCTGCAACCCAGGCATGTGCCCTGACTGGGAATCGAACCGCAATCGTTTGGTTCACAGGCCCGCGCTCAATCCACTGAGCTACACCAGCCAGGGCCTATTGTTCATATATTTTTATCTTCTTCATCTTAAAAAAGACCCTTTAACATTTTATGTAATCCTGGTCTGGCAGTGATAACCTCCTTGAATTTTTTTTTTCTTGTCTGGGAAGCTCTTAATATGTCTTTCGATTCTAAATGACAGCTTTGCTGGGTAAAGCAATCTTATTTGTAGGTCCCTGCTTTTCATCACTTGGAATATTTCTTGCCAATCCCTTCTTGCTTGCAAAGTTTCTGCTGAGAAATCAGCTGACAGTCTTATGGAAGCACCAACTACTTTTCTCTTGTTGCTTTTAAGATTCACTTTGTCTTTATTTTAACCTTTGGCATTTTAATTATGCTGTGTCCTGGTGTGGGCCTTTTCCTGTCCATCTTGTTTGGGACTCTCTGCACTTCCTGGACTCACATGTCTATTTCCTTTACCAGGCTAGGGAAGTTTTCTGTCATTATTTTTTTACTTTAATTAATTAATTGTGATCATTTGCTATATTAATATAGAACAATTAATCTTAGCCATAAAAATTTATAATTAGCTATGTGATTGTTACAAGTTAAAATTTATTCTCTGTTCCCTATATTGCCATTTAATTAGAAAAATAATAATTAAAAAAAAACACCTTGCCACCTTACAATCAATTTGAAGTAGGTTGTTTAAGAATAACAATATAGCCCTGGCTGGTGTAGCTCAGTGGATTGAGCATGGGCCTGCGAATCAAACAACCATGCTTCGATTCCCAGTCAGGGCACATGCCTGGGTTGCAGGCCAGTTCCCAGCAGGGGATGCACAAGTAGCAACCATACATTGATATTTCTCTCCCTCTCTCCTTCCTTTCCCCTCTAAAGATAAACAAATAAAATCTTAAAAAAAAAAAAAAAGAATAGCAATATAAAAGAAAGTATAGACTGGAATGTATATTCCAAACAAAAAGTTTTGATCCATTTTGTCTCATAAAGCAAGAAAATAATGTTTATGATTTTAAAAATATTTTTCCTAAAGCTGGAACTTTTTCCTCAAGTTGGTTTCTTTGTGATACATTTTCTTGAGTTCTACCCTTTACTGCACACTAACAGCCCCATAGGATCAGAATTCACGTACTATTGAAAAATACCAAATAGACGCAAAAGTAGAGCCAATTTTGGTGTTGAAGTCGGGGCTTCACTTAAGCCAGTCCAGGAAGGAGGTCATCCACCCACCATACAATTCACATACAGAGGGAATAACCTGTGTGAAATGCCAGTAATATTTCTCTTTGACTATGGTGTGAATGAGGACCAATGCCAGAGACCCATCCAGGATAACAGTTGCAATTTCCAAAGACACGATGATTGATTGGGTCAAAATTAAGCCATCTTGCATCAGCTTTGCCATATTCTTTCCAGTGTGAAGTGCACCAAGGCATCATAGCAGAGCCAGGTGAGCAACCCGCAGTCTACTGCCGCCCGTCCCTGCACCTGGCGCAGACGCAGCCCACAGCCCACACCCAGCTGAGCAGTGCACAGCAGCAGCAAGCCACCTGCTGCGGCCTCCCCAGCTCCAACCTAGCACCTGTGCTTCCTTTTCCCAATGCCAGAGGCTCCTACTGCCTCCATCATCATTTTTTTAAAAATAGGTTTCAAAGTTCTTGCTCTTCCTCTTCTCCTTCCGGCACCACCATGATGTGAATGTTCATACATTTGACATTGTTCCAGAGGCTCCCCGACACTATTCTCTTTTTTTTAAAAAAAATTCTTTCTTCTTTTGCTGTTCCGATTGGGTATTTTTTGCTTTCTTATATTCCCAAGTTGCTGTTTTGATTCTGAGCTTCTTCTACTCTACTATTGATTCCCTGTAAATTATTTTTCATTTCCGTTACTGTATCCTTCATTTCTGACGGGTTCTTTTTTATGGTTTTCATGTCCTTTTTTTATGCTGCTGATGTTCTCTCTAGGTTCACCTATCTCTCCTAAGTTCATCCAGCATCCTTATAACCACTGTTTTAAACTCTGCATCTAGGAGATTGTTTGTCTCCATTTTGTTTAGTTCGTTTTCTGGAGATTTGTTCTGTTCTTTCATTTGGGACATATTTCTTTGTCTCCTCATTATGAAAGCCTCCTTGTATTTATTTCTATGTATTAGGCAGAGATACTACATCTCCCAGGCTTGGTAGAATGCTTTAATGTGGTAGGTGTCCTGTAGGGTTCAGTAACAGTCTCTCCATTCACCTGAGCTGGACCTTCCAGGTGCACCACACCCCCAACCACCATGGACTATGTGCACCCTCCTATTGTAGTTGGGCCTTGATTGCTATTGGCACATCAGTGGGTAGATTTACCCCAAGGGATATCAGCTGCAAGGACTGGCTGCATCCATGGTGGAGCATCAGCCGTGCAGGAGCCCACCCCACGGAGCAGGACTTCAGCGGGGCTCTGGTGCTGCTGAGTCTGCCCCTTGAGTATGTTGCTTGTAGAGGTGTTGGGGTGGTGTTTAGATGTGATGGAAAGCTGTCCACGGGATGTGCTAGCTCTGGGGCCTTTGGGGAGGCACAGGCCAAGGTCAGCCACTGCTTGTGTTCTCCCTGGGGCTACCCAGCCAGAGATACAGAGTGATCTGCAGATGGCTGCTGCTTGTGCTGGGCTTGGAAGTGCCCAGGAGAGGCCAAGCTGTGAACCAAGGCTGGCTGCTGCTAGTATTAGGTCCGGGGCTACTTAGCAAAAGGTAGGGGGCATGCTGAGGTCAGATGCTGCTTATTTGAAAGATTTTAGGAAAGTCTGAATCATGAGCCAAAACAGGCCATTCTTATGGAAAGACACTGGAAATAGCTTGGGTGGGCTCACAAGTTAAATGGGGCGGGGTTTCAGGGAGTCACCAGGGCTGGAGAACAGTGTAAGCCAGGTTGATGAAGACTCAGATATGGCTCCCACCTGCTGGCTCTGTGGCTCTGTGGGTGGAGGGTTCAGAAAAGTAACAATGGCCTCTACCTACACTTTCGTCTGGCAGAAAGCTGCCCCTCCAGCTCTCACCTGAAGCCAGACACTTCAGTTTCTCCCTGTATGTCCCTGAAACTTTTGAGCTGCTGCCCCATCACTGGAACTCAGAGGGAGTGAGTCTGAGTAAGTCTGTGCACAAGCCCTGTAAGAGAAATTGCCTGGGACTCCAGAAGCCCTCTGTCTCCCTCGGCCACAATCCCTGCTGGTTTTTAGAGCCAGAAGTTATGGGGACTTCCCTTCCCAACACTGGAACCCTGGGCTGGGTGGCCTGGTATGGGATCAGGGCCCCCTGTTCCTCAGGAGGAGCCTACATAGTTAGGATATCCCTCCTGATTTTTATCTGCCACACTTGGACGTGGGACCAGCCTGTCCACGTCTCTGTCCCTCCTAACAGTGTCAATGTGGCTTCTTCTGTATATCCTTAGTTGTAGGACTGCTTTCAGCCAGATTTCAGGGAGCTATGAATGACGGTGGTTCTGTCGCTTAGTTGTAATTTTTGTTTGTGGGAGGATGCAAATACCACCTTTACCTATGCCTCCATCTTGACCAGAAGCCCACTCTACATTCTAGTGTTAGTTTTTGAAAGGTTTGAGTTGGTTGGCAGTATTTGTATATGTGTATGTGTTATGTGCTTTGTGTGTGGCACCATTTGAAATAGCTGCATACAGCATGACATTTCATCCTAAATGCTCCAACATGTATCTCCTAATAATAAGGACACTTCTACATAAACACAATGCCATTATCACACCTATGAAGATCAAGGTAATTCTCTAATGTTATCTGATATCTACTACATATTCAAATTGCCCCAGTTTTCCCAAAATGCCTTTTATAGATGCTTTTTCTTATTAAATTAAGTATCCAATATTTTTCATCAGGTTGCTATGCCTCTGTTTCTCTTTTCAGTTAGAACAGTACTCCCCAACCCTTGACACTGACTTTTTTTGAAGAGTCCAGGGGAAACATCCTATAAAATGTTCTGGATTTGACTGTTTTGTCATCATTAGATTCAGGATAAACATTTTTGACTCAAGTATTTGGACTGGAAAACAAAATCCATAAAGGTTTGTACTTACAGAAGAAATATACATGTAGATGGAGCGACATTTTTTAAATCACTAGTTTGCAATCCTCAGGTCATGTTTGATTTATGCTAGGATCATAAATGAGTGCTAAAACCAGTAGGTGAATGATTACTGGGAAAGGATGCCTCAAACTATCACCCTCCAGAATGCTTACCAGTTACTAAACTGGTAAGAAGAAAAAGCAATGGAGAAACCTGGTGGATCATTCGTTAAAATGATCACACTTAGCATGACCATCCCTGGCTGGTGTGGCTCAGTTGGTTGGAGCGTCGTCTAATAACTGAAGGGTTGCACATTTGAATCCCAGTCAGGGCCCATACCTCAGTTTCGGGTTTGGTCCCCATCTGGGTGCAGGTGATCCTCAGTCCAGGTACGAAGGTCTGGGTGTGTACAGGAGGCAACCAACCCATGTTTCTCTCTTATCAGTGTTTCTCTCCCTTCCTCTCTCTCTAAAAGCAATGAAAAAAATGTCCTCAGGTGAGAATAAAAAATAAATAAAACTTAGTCCTGGCTGGTGTGGCTCAGTGGATTGAGTGCTGGCCTGTGAACTGAGGGGTCACTGGTTCAATTCCCCATCAGGGCACATGCCTGGGTTGCAGGCCATGTTCCTGGTTGGGGGTGTGCAAGAGGCAACCAATAGATGTTTCTCTCCCTGCCTTCCTCTCTCTAAAAATAAATAAATACAATCTTTAAAAAATAATATAAAACTTAGAAT
>PVKM010046833.1:0-11595 GCA_004027735.1 Carollia perspicillata
TTTTTTCACAGTTTTATTTTAAATTGTTGGTCAAGTACACTTTTCTAAATTTTCTACTCCTGACCTACCCCATCCATCCCTGCCTCCCACCCTGGAACCTACCCCCTTTGGCTTGTCCATGTGTCCTTTATATGTGTTCCTTGATGACCCTTCCCCTTTTCCCCCATTATCCCTCTCTCCTCTTCCCTTTGGTTACTGTTAGTTTTTTCTTTATTTCAATGTCTCTGGTTCTATTTTGCATGCTTGTTGGTTTTGCTGATTAGGTTCCACTTATAGGTGAGATTATATAGTATTTTATATGGAAACATAATTTTCAGACTTTTATAAGATAAGAAAGACTCTACTTGAATTTTTGTAACTAATATTGCTAGAGAGAACAGTAACCTTACTATGCATTTATTTTCTTTTTACCACTCAGTATTCAAAATATTTTTCTAAAATATATTTATTTTATCAAATTTTTCAAGCAAATACATTAGGAATACCTTGTGGAACAAATTTTAAAATAATTTCTAAGGAATGGACATGCATTTATTATGTATTTTTTTCTCCAGTTGGTATTCACTTTTATTTTAACAAGGAAGTTTCAGGTTCTTTTATTTTTTAACTTTATGGTATATGAAAAATAAAAACACAGAAATGTGTTCAGAGCCCTGAAAATAATTCTGCATCAGGAAGAAATTGATGTTTATTTTTTCCAGACATTTATGTGTAGTCAATAAATCATTTAATCTACTTTAAATTATTTTCCACAACAATGCCTAACAAATGTGAGGATAAGGTTAAGCCTCCTATTGATGAGTAGTAAGTCCTTTCATTAAACTTAATCCATTGTACTGTAAATGTCACTCCCCAAGCTGTTCCTCCAATCAATGTCCTCTACTATCTTTTCCTGTCAGAGGAGATCAAGTCCACCTCTGTGATAGTATTGACCCCACTCCTAGGAGACAATAACATGCTCACTGAACATTTTGCAGTCCTTTTAACCCAAACAGATGTCTACATATATAATTACTTTTTAATTAAATATTTACAAGTTTAAAAAAATACAAAGGATTCTTTTTGGCCTTTTTTGAAACATACACTTTCCCAGCAGGGTACCATACATTGCGTGTATGTGTGATTCTTTTCTAAACTTTTTCATTTGATTTAAAAGACATTTATATGATTAAAATGCCACCAATTGGAATAGCAAATATAACCTTCATATGTTTAAGAATATAAGTGTTATAGGTTACTTTGATATTTGGCACATTGAGTGGATTGAACTTAATATATGAAATATTAATATTAGCTATAATATTCAAAATATGAAAGAACCTGTATGCTCACTGCTTTCCACATCATGGAGTAGCCTGAGGAATTTGTCCACCAAAAAGTACATATTTTCCAATGACCTCTTTAGAAGTGGCTACAGGGTGAAAGAAATAAAAGTACACATCAGAGGACAGAGTCAAAAGCCAAGAAAAACAATAGACTGGGAAGTCACTCACAGGGAAGAGGACACAGTCTCAATCAAGAATCACTTCCTATCCTTAGGAAAAGGCAGAGTTTCTCACTCTTAGCACTATTGATAATTGTTTTCTTAGCTTTTTTATATTAATGCTATATATTTTTATTGTTCTTTGAGTACAGTTGTCTCCAATTTTCCCCGACACTCCACTCCTCCCCACCCATCCTCACCTCTCACCCTCAATCCCACTCCTCTTTGGCTTTGTCCATGGGCCCTTTGTTCTAGGACATTTGTCAGCATCTCTGTTGTCTACACATTACACATCTGTAGCACACAACTCTCATTGTCAACAACCAAGAATGTTGACCACTAGCCATTGTCAAAAGCTCCCTGACAGCAAATCACCCCCAGCTGAAAACTACTGCAAACAGTGGGAACAAATGAGCAATATTTTCCTGGAAAGATTTTAGCAGTACTGGTGGACCAGTTATTGCTATGTGCTTTCCATTCTATCTTTTATTAAGCAGGATTATTTATTGCACTTCTATCCTTCCTGCTACACTGTTTGTTGGGAATAAAAAAAGCACTTAACATGTCTTCATTTCATATATTTCTGGATTCAGAGCTTGAAACAGGATTAAAGAAAACTTTTAAGATACTGGGATACAGTGATCATATTTTGCACATGGAAAGAACCACTACCAAGAATATAAACTCTAGTACATTTAATTATTGGCCCAAATATGCTGCTAATATTCTTCGTCACATCACTGTATTTCTTCCCAGCATAGATGTTGTATGTATTTCTCATTCTTTGACTTCAGCTCCTCCACTTTGACCTGTTTTGGCTGATAAAGCAAGGCAGAAGGAACTATGTGCCAGTTTCGATTAATGTATTTATATTTCCTCCTTTGCCTTCTTGCGCCTTTGACAGACATGACCAAACTCTCCAGTGGTTCCAGAAGGAAGATGAGAGTCATTTGGAACAGTCATTATGGCTGAGTTATCCAAGCAAAGACCAGTGTAAGTAAGTCAACTTGCATGACCAATGCCAGCCATGATCAGTAAAACTACCCCAGGGGAAGAAGTCAGGCCCCAACAACCCATACTGTTGACTCCAAGTCGCATTAAGTTTAAGAAAAGGCAACATTCTTTTGTGGTGCTACATACCTAACAATGGCTGCCTGTGAATTGCTGAGGCTGACTAGAAGGGGGTATGAGGAGAGTGGGTAATTAAAGCGTTTTATATTTTGATCAGAATTTTGATAACATGATGTATCTATTTATCAAAACTCATGAGATTACAATGTTAAGATCAAGTGGTTTCACTGTTTACTAATTTTATCTCAACTACTTTTCTTATAATAATAAAACAGTATATGTGAGTTCAAACCCAATGAAAAAAAAACTCTGGGAAGAAAAAACAAATTGATTAACATAACATGAAAAAGAAAATGTGGTAAAATAGTAGTGAAAAATCATAATAAATTAAAAGTACAAAAGAACATGATTAAAATAATTTCAGATATATCTGTATTTCTAATATGCAAATATATTAAACATCAAGCTAAAAAAGAGACACTCTAATATTGTACAGAAGTGCAGTCCAGCTCTTCCTTTCCTTTCATTTTCCTGATTGATTCAGTTCTACAGCATTTAGGAGGTATCACCAAGGAAGAACACCCTACATGGGATGTTGCAGCAGGCACATGGGGAGGAAGGCATCCATAGGAAGGGTTTGCCTGGTGTGGGTTCAGAGCCTGAAAAGGGTGATGGCTGGCATGTGTCAGGAGTTGTTGCATACAAAATAGAATGACGAGAGACCTTAAACAATGGGAAAGCCTTTTGTGGGTTGTCCAAAAACTTTCAGGGTGAAGAAGACATTGAACTCAGATGATAGCCTATACAGATTGAGAGCCAAAGCAGAGTGAGGATGAGAGACATGGGGGAGCCTGGAAAGGGTGTGCAGGCCCAAGCAGAGAGCAGAGGGGTGTGCATGGCTGGCTGTCCCCAAGTGCGTTTTCAGAATCTAAGTAGAATGGGAGGTGCAGCCTACTGTGAATATTGGAGTCACACCAGGAAGCAGCCTGAAAGACACCACCTTAATCAAGTGATCACATTGAAAATGATCAGCAATGAAAAATAAAACCATATGTAATTTAATACAAAACAAAATGAAAAATAAAGCATAACTATATTGTTGATATATATATATTGCTGATATATATCATATATATGATATAATATATATATTGCTGATATATATGTATATATCCTGAATCTAACTCTGAGAAAACATCAGACAACTCAAATTAGAGTCTACACAATATTTGGCTGTAAACTTCAAAGTACCAAGATCATGAAAGGTAAATTAAGGCTTGGACACTGTTTCAGACTGTTCAAGGTGTGATTCACAACTCCATGCTTTTGCTGTAAAAGACATTTTGGGTACTATTTCTAATATGTGAATGAGTTTTGAGGATTAGACGGTGGTAATGTTTCAATATTAATTTCTGATTTTGATAGTTGTATTGTGGTTATATAGGAAAATATAACACTGTAGTAACTAGGGGTAATGGGTCATCAGAATATAATAGATTTAAATAAACAAATAAGTGGAGGAGAGTTAAGCACTCAGAAAAATATTCCAGGATACATGAGAAAAAAATGATAATTAATACAGTGCAATCTGAGTACTTGCCTCCTGTTTAGAAAAGACACTTTATTTAATAAGTTTTGCTGCATAAGTGACTACATCCATAGCAAAAATATAAATCTGAGCCACTAAGTTGCACCATAATCACAAATAAATTCCCCACACCATACTATTCCTATATCACTAAGGTATCATCAATTTGGGTCTCATAAACATGGACGACTCATGAATTTGTTTCCTAATTCTTGTAGGCATCTTTTGTCTTGATTTCCTTACTTTGAAGGCTTTATTGCAAATATACTTGCTGTTTTTTAAAACTTATTGGAAGAGGATTCTTCTAGTTAGTAGCAATTTCTTGCTATTTGGGGTAGCTTTGTCCCACTAGTCCAAGCACAAAAGAACAAGCTTTTCCCTACAGACATTAATCTGTGCTGTCCAGATTCGAATCATAAATGTGTACTTGCATCTCTGCCTCTATTACACGTCCTTAGACTTCAGTCTTTCCTGATTTTTATAATTTTGAATTTTTTCTTGTTTCTTGGATTGAGGTGTTCCCTTTTGGTAGCTTAAGTTTAATTTTATATTAAAATGTGTGTGTGCCCAAAGTAGGAGGATTCTTATACTATCTCCATGCATATTAGTAAGAAAGAGGTTTTGTATGAAACTGTTTTCTATGTTGTCTCTGTAATTTCTATTCATTTGAAACAGGAGAGAGGGACAGCAGTGTGTCTAAATCTATCAGTTTCAAAGCATTCTATTAGTTTTTGGTCACCTTTTGGGTAGAGGTAGCAATTGTGAACTGTGTAAGAAAAAAATGACTTAAAAGTCTGGAAATGGAGAACATTATACTGATTATTTTGGAGAATGAGGAAAATATTAACCTAAAGCTATTTTCACGCAATAACTACTAATCTTGGCTCACTGGATGCCTGTATCTTCTAGAAGTAGCGGTTGAGAATCATTGCACTTTTAAAAATCACTGAAATTTATACTTTATAAACCATTTCTATACAAATGTTCTTTTTTGTTCTTCACAACTATCTGTTGACATAAGTGTAATTGCTGCAAATCCACACTATCATAGAATGTGGCACAAAAAAGGATGACAGATCTCAGGTTGTGTTTCCATGGAACAGTCGAGACCTGAGAGAAAGATCCCATGACTTGCTTTCAAGTCGGCTGCGTGACTTTCAAGCATGGGGGTGCTCGAAGTAATTTCTTCAGTCTTTCTAAATTCTTCTGGCTGGGCTAATAATAAAATGAATATGAGACAGATTAATGTGAGAAAAAAAACAAATTTAAAAATTATATACATATGGTGGTGCTGTATGAATATAAGACCCCCGGACACATTGGGCAGTTAAGGCTCATATACCATCTGGAACTCAGAAGAAAGGGGTGGAGTTGACGATTTGGAACTTCAAAGGGTAAAAAGGCAATTCACAAGGAGAGAGAAAAACATGTATTTGGCAAATAAATGCTTGTTGGGCCATCGTTAACAATGGGACACAGAAAGGACATTGATCTAATGGGCTTTGCTAGGCTCCTCCCTATCGGTCATACCTAGTTCATATGAAACTATAGTTATCTGTCATAGTGTTTCTCTTTTTGGAGCAAGTCTTCTACCGAAATTCTTTTTAGGAAGTTAAGGAGGAGGTTAGAGGTTTTTCCTAAGTCTTTTTGTTTCTTAAATAAGCACTTCAAAATAGTCAATATCCAAAGAGATGTATTTGGGGTTGGCAAAGGCTGCCCCCTCTCAGGAGCACAAATCATAAACCAGTTTTACTGCCCTTGTTTATGGGCAATTAACCTTCTCCCTCCCTGTCTCCCTCCTACCCTCCCCTGACTTCCTTCTTTCTCTTTCCTTTTTCTTAATCCTTAAGAAAAAATTAAGTAGCTATCTTTTTAAGGAAGTTAAATGACTCTCTAACACAAACAGAAAAGCAGTAATAGTTTACTGAGCTGGTTGTAAATTAAAAGCAAGTTTTACTGTCCCAAGGCTTAACTAGGTATTATTGAGTACAAAGGAGGTCCATTCAATAGCATATTGAAAAGGGACCCCATATTAATTCCTCTTCAATCAATACAAAACAAAATTATGTTCTGCCAGGAAGAATGGCCTTAGCCTATTTATTTTTTAAATAAGCACCCTTTAAGAATTACACAAGGAAAAAGCTACATCTTTCTTTTTGATTTCTACCTTATAGAGTAGAGCACATTTTAATTTTTAAGAGAGAATGCCTGCCTGTTTAGATAAAATATAATCACTACACATCATTTTCAAGGGAGAAAAGAGGAGCAGATGCTTAAAGTCTAAAAACAGTGTTCTTTTGTGAATAATATCTCTGATTATTCTTTTCTGTGGTCGACTGTATAAAACATGATTAGGTCTAATGCTCTATTGATGTACTGCAGTCTTAGGCAGAGTTAATGGTATACTTAGCTTGGGCCTGCCTTTCTTTCTTTTCTCATTTTCCAAGCTTCATTGTGGCACAGCCCTTAGTCAATACAGCAGCTCCCTCTTGAGCAGGCATTAAATTGAACAGATGAATGGCAGCATTTTAAAGCAGATCTGATAACCCAAACATGCTTATGGGTTTTAAAGAGGCCACATCAGATAAAAAGAACTACTGGTCACTTGAGAGCTGACATATTCTTCTAAAAAAGAAAGGAACCTCAAAAATCAATTGGGCCATAGGGACTATTTTCCAGAAGATCAAGTAGGGCAAAAGAATGTTTCTGTTTCTCTAAAGAATCATAAAATATTTAGTGGAAATATTCTTTCAAATAGCCAAATGTTTTCATTCATACTGTAATTTCATATAGAAAGAGTTGAACCTAACATTTCTAAGAAAGGCTTTAAAATCTCTCATATTTTCTCAGCAATCTAAGACTTTAATCACAGAAAAAATTATCTCAAAAATGTTTCTATCACAGTAGGTGCCCAAAGGAAAAAAAAATACACTCTTCAAAGAGTGAGTTCATAAATCATTCAGTGTCTCAGTACTCAGAGAAAGGAGTAGAGATTCCTGAAGGCTGTGAGTTGTACGTGTACACCTGCCTGTTTTCGAGGGTGTGCCTGTGAGGGAGAGGAAAAAGAGTTTCAGCAGAGTATTGTGTATTTAAAATTTAACATAATATTAAGTCATCAGATTTCAGAACCAAAATTTAAAGAAACCTCTCTAGTAATACTATGTCTCATACTTTATGTCAAAAACCATTCAAAATTAGAAGCATATTCATTGTTATCTAAATATGTTGTATATCAGTCTGTGGACTACATCTGCTTCTTAACTTAAACAACTTCTGTGGTTGCCGTTACCATGAAACACCTATGCTGATTTCATAAACTAAGTGAACTATACTTCCAAAAAAAGAAGGGAGAAAGTAATAAAGGAAGGAAAAAAGAAAGGATTGAAGGACCTAACTTGAAAAATAAGCAGTAGGTACCTTCACATGTCTAGCTTATTGTTAAGCTGAACAAAATTTTACAACTTCCAGAAACTAAACCTAAATAGTGTTGAGGTTAGCTTAGAACCAATATGTTGGGTGGGAAAAATCAACTACCAAGTCAGAGATGATAAAGACTATCATGTTGATGACAGGAGCCATTGTCTAATTTGGTGCCTCTCTGTATTTTTAAAATGGCTGCAAGCAAACAAATGCATCATGACATTAAACCAACCAAATAGAAAAATGGCAATGTGTAATTGCCCGAGGGAAGAGTAATTAACACTGAACACATATGCTGATTTCTTTGAGTGTAAGTCAAAGTGCATGATCCTAGAGGACAGGAACTATCTCAGTATTATTTTTATTATCCAGAACATTAAAATCAATGTCAGGTGGAGAAGGCAATATTAGATGTTCGGTAAATGTGATTTGCATAAGTAAATTTTTAAAGAATTATTTGAAAACTACAATAGCAATAAAGAATGTGTTTTCTTACTTTATAAAGTATTCTTGTTTATTCTTCCTTTGCTGATGCACTCAGCCTCATACAGGATGATGTGATGCTCTACTATACGGTAGTTTTTTCCCCATCCAGTCCTCTTAACACTTTGTCTCCCTTCCTTGTTTTCTTCATCTTTGTATTTTTGACATACGGTGATACTGTGATTTATAATTAAAAATATATATTTGGTGTTAGTTTCAGTTCCTGGCACAGAGCTCTCCCCAAATTTGGAATTATCTAGGTGATGAATGAAGTAATGATAGCTATTGTTATTCATAACAAACTTTTTTCCACTATACCTGAGTTTATGTTCTTCTACAGACTTTTAGAAGGTCCATAAGGATGGAAATTCTTTGCCAGGAGAACCAGCCCTGTGGTTATAGAGTTAGAACTTCCAGCCTTATCCTCACCCTTTGACCTCCAAGGAAAGAAGAGGAACTGGAGATTGACCGAAACACTAACAACAAATGACTTAACCAAACATGCCTACATAATGAAGCTTTCATAAAAATCCCTGAACTACAGGGTGGTTTAGAGAGGTTCCAAGTTGGTGAACATGGGGAGGTGCAGGTACGGTGATGTGCCGGGAGAGGGCATGGAGGTTCTGAGCCTTTCCCCATGTGCCTTACCCTATGGATCTCTTCTGCCTAGCTCTTCCTGTGTTATATCTTTTAATAATAACTGATAGCCTAGTAATAAATTGTTTTCCTGAGTTCTGAGGGAAACTCTAGCAAATTAATCGAACCCAATGAGGAGGTCCTGGGAGCCTTTAATTTATATACAGTTGTCAGAAGCACAGGTAACAACTTGGCAACTGCAATCACAAGATTGGCATTTGAACCATGTGTGTGGGGTGTAGGTAGTCTGGTGAGGCTTGTTCATTAATCTATTAATCTGTGGAATCTCATGCTAACTCCGGGTAAGTAGTGTCAGAATGGAACTGAATTATAGGACAACGAACTGGAGTCAAATAATTATTTGGTATGAGAAAAATAAAAGGCACATACTTTGTGACCAGAAGTGTCAAAAGTGAGGTATTCTGTGAGTAGAGTGAACAGTAGAGAAGAAAAAACAGAAGAAAACCTACTGTCTTTTCTTCCCACATCTCTTAGTAACAGCCTATCTATTTAGCTGAAGTTTCTTTGACCATCTGAGGCAGTATATCATACCACCCCAACTCCCCCCACATAAAACTTCAGGGATTTAACAAGAAAAGAATCCTGTAATCCAATCAAACATAGTTCATGGAATGCTGCCAGCATTCTCTCTTGCTATTTCTGTGATGGGTAAATTATTTGGGATGGATTGCTCATCTAGATAGATAACTTATGTTTGCCATTGTAGCTCCTGGAACTACTGTCTTTTAACATTTTGCATTTTGGTTTTAACTTCTGGACTCTATTTTCTTAGTCTAAGAGACTGGATTTAGATGACAGCTACAAGTAAGAAGTGTTAATTCTTGTTTTTCCTGAAGTCATTTGGGCACCCCAAGCTCTCCCAGCCATATAGATATCTGATAACTCCCTATTTTACTTGTTATAAATTAATTACTATCATTTTGTTCAATAGTAAAAGATAATATTTTTCTTTTATAAAAAGATAAGCAGCCTATGTAGGAAATACTGATTGAGAATGTTCCCTGTTAAATAAGTATGAAGCAAAGGTTAAAACATATCGGTTATGTTCAAGTATTTTGTGATTTGCTGTGCTTAAAAGACACAGAATTAAATGGACAGGAACAAAAGCTGTGTAGTACAATAAATATGATGCCAGTTGATGCCTATTACTTTTCATCCCTTTTTTATGATTATTTGAAAATCCAGCTTAACAACCAACAGGTATGGTGAGCTATTTATTTAAATGATTATCATGATAAGGAAACTAATAGAGAAGGAAAGGACCAAAGAAAAATATTGATGAAAACATTGCATACATCAAAAAATCACTCTGGTTGAATCGATCCAACTCATTGTTTTATGCCTGACAGAGAAAATTCAATAATCAGAATTATCCATCTATCATTTTGACATTGCCCTTAGAAGAGTAATTAACAGTACTAATTTATGTAATTTACTTGGCACATTAGGAGGTTTCAGAACTCACATATGTTGTCAAATGTCTATATTTTAATTCAACATGTATAGATGCATTTTATTTACATTTTACGCAATGTGATATGACTGACATTTTAAGAAATTATTTTTTCAAAATGGATTTCTTTCCAAGCTGTATTTTTTGAGAAAGTTTTAAAAGGATTTTTAAGATTCTAAGTGAGATGAATTTTTTCTCTTTTCTGAGATAGCATGTATAAGGTTATCTCTTGCAAGAGTGGAACCATGGAACTTAACAGAACACTGAGTTGAAAATAATCTTAGAAGGTCTATGGCAGTGCTGTCCAAAAGAAATATGATGTGACCCATGTATATATTTTTAACTTATGTAGTAGTCATGTTACAAAATACAAAGAACAAGATAAAAGTTTTATACTATGTACTAATATGAAATATTTTTATTTCAACATGTAATCACTACAGAAATATGGCAGATATTTTACTTTTTTGGTACTATCTTAGAAATCTGTTCTGTTTTTCACATTTATAGTGCATCTCAATTTGGAACACCGACATGTCAAATGTTCATCACAACTGGACAGTGTGGGTCTGGGATGTTGCTGAGTCTTTAAGAACTGTTCCCAGAAGTACAACTTGGAACCAGTTTACCAAGAGGATTTTCACCTCTGTCACAATCAGGAAGTGAAGGTATCAGGGATAAGCATTGCCAATTCTGATTACAGAATTATACAACCTCAGCCACAGTATAGGATTCAGGGAGTCATTAGTTAGCCTGTTGGTTTGTAACAAACACCACCTTCATTGTATTCCAGGGATTAGAAAAGTTTAATACTATATTACTATGAAAGGAAAAGCAGATTGTGAGAACAGTCATTCTCTGCTGAAATTCACCTCATCAAATATTTGTGCATACCCACCTTTGCACGTGTCTACTTACCTTTTCTCCAGATGGGCAACCCAAAACCCCACCTGCTTTTGCATCCACTTCGATAGCCAGGATTATAGAATGATGCGCAGCCCACTCCATAGTGTCTGAATATAGCGGTTTATAGTCTGTTGGTTTATAAAATAATAACCACATTTGCCTGCCCTACTCCCCAATATACACACAATACACAATATTGGAATACACAATACACAATATTGAGGGAAGAACAATGTTGAGTAACAGTAATAAAAATTTAAAAAATTCAAATTCAGAAAATGTGAGTATGTCAAATATATAGAAATGATAGAAATTGTCACCTATAAAATATCAAATTTTGATGGGCAGGAAATGAAATTAGTCCCTCGTTTAGTTCATCTGATTGCCTCAGGTTCTATATTTTGGGACAAAGGGCCATTGTTCATTGTCCTCTGTGGTCCTTGCTTTTGCCATTGGGACCATGTCTACTTCTTTCATGTTCTCATCTGAAGTAAGTGAGAGGTATGACTTCTGAGGTTCTGAACAGCATTGGGA
>PVKM010046834.1:0-11607 GCA_004027735.1 Carollia perspicillata
ATCTTCTAAGACCAGAATAATTATCTCTTCCCTTGATACCTTATAGATGTGCGGGGTTTTCCACATGACAGTGAGTCTCGCGAAAACAGGCCACAGGTGTGGGCTTTCAGGCAGATCAGTGGTGAGAGTGCAGATCCTGGCTGTGATATGGGTGTCTTTTTGAGCCTGTGCCTATGCCTTAGTCCAAACCCTGAACTCCAGTGGTGTGGCCCACAAAAAACATTTGAGACTTCAGGTGTTCTGGGAAAAGTTAAAAACTCTTGGCAAACAGGAAGTTGTTTGTTGAATGAAAAATGGTTAGAATTTCATGTGTTTGTAAAGAATTTGAAGCTGCTAGGTAGACTGGCAACTTTAGACACAACGGCTAAACTTTCCTATATAAGTTTTTAAAGTACGTGAACAGGAGAATTTAATTATTGGCACAAGGGTCAAAGCCACAAACCACAAGGCTCAGGGGGTTTTTTTGGAAATCGGAAGAGGATCTTGTAGAATCTCCTGGTCTCCTCTATTCCTATTTAAGCAAAATAAGTACAAAGGTGCTGCCCATAACTTATTTTAGAGCTCGATGAGGCCCTGCATGTGGTAAACACAAGTATCTAAGGAATACAGGAACCAGAGAAAGGAGAGAGAGTGAATTAAGTGGGTGAAGTCATAAGAGTCTGATAGCGAAGTCTCTTCTCCCTATTATCTTCACCGGCTCTAACTCCGTGAACTTCAACCATTGAATTCACTACCGTAGAATCTAGTTCATTCTCAACAGATATGGACTCTTAAAACCTCATCTATGATCAGCAATTTGAAATAATAATACATCTAAGTTTTCTTGCTTTGAGAGATTTTTCACTCTGGTTGATGACCAAATAACTCTCGTGACTACAAACTTTTCTTCATAACACAAATGCACCGCTCTTGGTCACCCATACGCACCATTTCATGATTCCACTCATGTCCTAGGAAGAGGAAAGAAAACACAAGTCAAGGAGTGTACATACTAAAGGAGGATTAATGAAAGGAAGGGTAGAAAAACAAAAAGTTATTTGAAAATATCAACAAAATTAAAGAAGCTTTAGCTAGACATTCCAAGAAAAAATAAGAGAGAGAGATTGGAGGTACATTACTAAATTAAGAAGTGAAAGAAGAGCTATTACTGTTGACTTTATAGATATTAAAGATTATAAAGGCTAGGGACTAATGCATGCCAATAAGTTAGATACCTTAGATTAAATGGATAAGTTCCTGGAAACACAGAAACTACCAATAACAGTATGGACTAAACCATACTGTTTTCTTTCTTATGCCCACTTGTCAAAATGGTAACAATATATATTTAGTCCTTGTCTCAAACCAATCCTGTACTTTCCATATCCTTAACTTCTTTTGGTGGTCTGCATTTCCATATAATCACTGTATAGATTGCTTGTTTTTGAACAATACATTTCAATATATTTGGACTTACTCTTAAATACTTCTGGCTGGGTTTACAACTAAAGGAATATTTTGTTCTCTGTATTAGCATAATCGGTTGTACATGACAAAGAAATCAACTAAAATTTCCTTAACGAAGAAAGAAGACGAAGAAGAAGAAAGAAGAAGAAGATTATGACCAGAGAGATACCAATTTAGCCACAGGTAGATCTAGAAGCTCAAATCCTGGGCTTTTTGTATTTCATAATTTTCTTTTCTTCACTAACTACTGACTTTATTATTTGACTTTCCACATGGCCAAAGGAACCTGTCCGTTTGGGCTAGCATCAGGATTAGAGTCCAAAGACACAGAAGAGAAGGCCACTTAGACTGTATTTGGGGAATCTCAGATTGGGTCACACGTTTTACCTGCAGCAGCTTTGTTGCTGACCATTTACTGCGACACTCCAGATCTGAGATGAGCTCTTTCAGCAACCGGCTCTGCTGAACCAAATCATTCTCAGCCTCAGCCAAGTCATCCAGGGTCTTCGTCTCCTCTCCCTCCAGTTTCTGCAGCTCCTTTTGCTCCTCGCTATCCAGGATGCTTCTAAGCTGACTAAATTCTGCCTGTATCCTTTGTCTCTCAGTCTGTATCTGATTCTGCAAGATTGAACAAGAGAGAGAAGTAACGATTCTATCAGCCAGAGAGCCTACTGCGCAAGGAATTAGGAATTTTTTCAGGGAGTTCTAACCAGGAGAGGAGTGAAAACATGGGAACAATTGGGGGGAAAGCTGGTTTTTATTTTGTGGTGTTTTCCCTTCTATACAAACCAAAACGGCCTCACACTGTCATATCCAGGCCAACCCTGGAACAAAGGTAAAACTTGAGTAAGGTTTGGGTTGTAGACAGCTGTACTGGACATTGCTGTCTTCCTGCATTACCGCACTCTCACACTGGGGCCTTCAGGAAAATCTTTGCCCCGTGTGCTCCTTTTCACTGGATGTGTCAGAGCCTTGCTGGAAAAGAGGAATGGAAGGCAGAATTCTCCACCCTTCCCCACCATAAAGTCTGTCTTTGTTCTCAATTCCAAGTATCTGTGTGTACTTATAACATTTGTATTGTAATATGTTTACTTGTAACATCTACTCCCCTGTCCCCACCCCAGCAGAGACAGGACAAGGAAGAGAACTAATCAAATGGTTTTTGGATTCATCCAGTGTCAGGGAATGAAGAGAAAGGGACTGCCTTGTGATTGATGTGGAAGATCCTGCCAAGATTCCTGTCTTGGAAATTCCTAGGGAATAGTCTCCTCATACCTTCCAGGAAGTCCTCTCTTCTCTGATGTCAGCGCCCAACTTCTCAGCTTCCTGCTGCTCTTTCCTCAGTCTGTCCAAAGAATTCTGGAGCTTCTCCTGTGAGAGAGGAATCACAACACAGTCGAGCCACGGGTTTCCTCAGTACTTAAAGAGAGAATAAATGAGGAATAAACAAGGCTGATCTCAGAAGAGACTGGTTTACAGAAACTGTGATTAGAATCTATGACCTGGGAGAAAATCTGAGGAGGTGAACGTTTTCTTTACTCCTGGGTGATGAAAGTCCTTATCCCCTCACCAAGCGTAGCCTGATTTTCTTTCTTCTTAGAGTATGTATTGATCCTGCTACAGCCAAGGAAAGTCCTATTCTCTTGTTGAAACTCTTTCCACATCCAATCCACAATGTTGAACAGCAATCACTCTGCTGAGAGGAGCAATGAGAGCTCAACTTGTAAGAGAAATTCTCCATCCATGCGACAAAAAAGAAAATAGGAGGGGGGGTGGACTGGGATGGGAGTTAAAGACAGAAAACTGTACTTGAATAACAATTAAAATAAAATAAAAAAAAAAAGAAAATAGGAAAACCTTTCAGTCTTGGACAGAGTCTGTACTCTAGGCTCATTCTTTGTATAAATGGAAGGAATACACAGAAATGTCCTTCAGGCATGGGATGGTGAGAACAGGGTAAGAGACATACATGGGAGGAGATAACAGAACTCAGTATTATATATCACGCTTTGGTGAGTAAAGCAGGATGGAAAGATTTCTCCACCAAGTACTATCTTCTCCCAACCCCCTCCATCATGGGCCTTACCTGACATTCCTTGACGACCTTCTCCATTAGGAATATCTGATGACCACAGTGCTCCCGAGAACATTCACAAAGAGAACAAATAACCTTCCCATCCTCCTTACAAAAGAATTGGAGTTTCTCTCCATGGTGCACACAGACATCTCTCTTCTGCCCCTCCTCAGGGCTTAATTTGACCTCTTTGAGCTTCTCTACTATGTTGGCCAGATGCTGATTAAGCCATAAGTTTCCAGGTGAATATCTGATACCACACACAGGACAGCTGCTTTCCCCTTCTGGGCTGATCTCTGACTCCTTATTGTTAGTGATGCAAGTTTTGCAGAAGCTGTGGCCACAGTTTAGACTTAGGGGTTCTGTCAAAACCTCAAGGCAAATGGGACAAGTCATCTTTTCTTTTATATTCACCAGGAATTTTAAAGCCATGGTAGCTGCTCCCCTGGTTTCCTCCTTAGGCTCTTCTTGCTTAAAGATTCCTAGATGAATGGGCAGATTGGAAGGAGATGGCGTAAGAATGGCACAAATAAAAAGGATGCTAATCATGTTGACATTAAGAATTGGCCAAGACTGAAATACTGATGGATAAAAAAGAAGAGGGAAATAAAAAACTCCAGAAATTGAATTCAGTGACTTGGTCAGCCATTAATGCTCCAGAGCTTTTGTTTCTCTTTCAGCCTGGAATGATCCTGCCTTTGATATTTGTATGACTTTCTCTTATACTTCACTGAACTCCCTTCTTACATGTCTCCTCAGCAGACAGGCCTAATATGACAAACTTTTCTATAGCGCAATCACTAAAACATCACTTGGAGTGTCATTTGCTATTTTTTTCCTCATTACCACTATATAATACATGATATCCTTTCTTAAATGCCCTACTCTTAAAATGTAACCCACACATAGACCAGGTACTTTGTTTTTATTCACTGCTGAGCAGTGAAAACACAGGAACACGATGCTTGATAAATATGTAAAGAACTTCCTCATTTCTTCATAGGTAATTAGACTTTTTTTCATTAATTAGCTGTTCACCAATTGGTAAGTTTTGGGATCATAGAAATGGATTCCAGGGAAGAAGCATTTACCTCCTAACATAATTGTCCCACACAGAGCCTTCTCATATTTACTCCCCAGAGACACCGACAGAAACAGCAAGGACCACTATAGGGAAGTAATCTTATCCTTAACAATTGTTAACCAGTTGCAATTATATATCACTATGGCCTATTTATTCCTCAAGTAAACATCGTGGAAAATAAGAAGAGTCCCTTTATTCAGTTGTGTATACTTGAATCAAGTGACTTACAAAGATTATTCAATTCAGTAAGTTGAATTAGGGTGAATATAATGTCCTCAGGGTCTTCTTTCGGAGGTCTGGTAGGTGTGATAAACACTACCATACAGAGGATATATTTTGGGGAAATTAAATAGAAGAACATCGAAGATAACCCCTTTGAATAAGTAAGGATTGAACTAAAAGCTAAAAGATGAGGGAATATGGAATGAGAAGAGGAAAATATTTTAGGGAGAGGGAACCACATGTGAGAATGCCCTTTTGATGGAGGACACAGCATCTTCTACAAATGTTAGAATGCCAGTACGGCTGGTGTGCAGAGAGCTGCTAGGTCTTTTGCACTATAGTAGCCTGAAAGGGCTTGAAATGTGACACATCCTAAATGATATTAAAGCAGCAGTCTCTTGTCATGAGGGACATAAAATATTGTCCTTCCTGTATCTCTATATGGACCCTCATTAGAGCTCAGCTGAGGCAGTCATGACAACATGCTGTGTCTCCTATCTTATATGCCTTTGCTAAGCTAAGTAAACCTGGATGATTTATGTCCTGTTGTCACAAAACTGGGAATGGCAAATCAAACCTGAAACTATTGCTCGTAGTCAACAGAAGACACCACAGAGTGGTCACATGGTAAGGCTGACTCTTAGAACCTGGGCAAAATATAGACAAGGAACTGTGGGGGAGGTGGAGAAGATCTCAGTGGCTAAGACTATCTTGATACTGCTTCCAGTGGATTGAAGTTGTGTTCCTCACATAAATATGTTTACCTGTGTGAATGTAGCCTTATTTTGCAATAAGATATTTGCAGATGTAACCAAGTCAAGATGAGGTAATACTGGAAGAGGGTAGGTAGATAACCAGATCCAATAACCAGAGTCATTATAAGAAGAAGAAAAGGTACACAGACACTTAGGGAAGAAGGCCATGTGACAATGGTAGCAGAGATTGGAGTAATATAGCAACAAGGCAAGGAATCCCCAAGATGGCTGGAAACCACCAGAAACTAAGAGACATGGAGCAGATTTCCCCTTAGAGCCTCCTGGAGAAACCAACTCTACCACTACTTTGACTTTGGACATCTGATCTCAACTGTGAAATAATAAATTCCTGCTCTTTTAGGTCATCTAATTCATGGTAATCTGTTACAGCAGCCTTAGGTTATTAATATAGTTGAAAAGATTTGACAGTAAAAGATTTGAGGTATGTAACAAACTATAAATATTCCCCTTGCTCTAAAAAGAAAAGATGGGGGTATAATGAGTACTGTATGGAGTTACATTTGGGCCTAGACGTATACCCACTTTTCCAATGATCCATAAAGTGACCCTAATGAGGAATAACAGTCCCATGAATGTGGGTTAGTAGGCAATCCAACAGCACAGCTACTAAAATTTGTCTAAAACCCCTGGCTGCAGTGACAATTGATTAGATCAGGTTCTAATGACTAGCTAAACCAGAGGTCTACACAAAATGATAATTTCTAACCTCTGCTTAAAAGTGAAGCTCTAAGCCAACCATGATCATACAGTTCTGTTATCTTTCTCTGTATTCAGTATCCAACCAATGCTGAGCAATATCAAGAACCAATAAAGGAGAGAGGAATGGAACGTACTTTCTCCCATAGGGTGGTGGACCTCAGATTAGAGTAAGGCTACAACGAGTTGGTGTCAAAGCAGCTGCCACCATAATGACCACAGAAAGAGAAAGGTACAAAGAAGGCAGAGCCTCACACATGAACAGCAACTCCACCACTGTCCAAGAGCACCCCAAGAGCTAAGCAGCAGTCAGGGAGACAGAGAAAAGAGCACAAGTAGCATCTGAATGATAGAACTCTCAGGTCAGCTGGCTTCCCTGACAGTTTCAGAAAACTGTGTCCAACAATTGAGTCTTCTCCTAACATCTGGACTCATGATAATGCAAACTCTATGCCTCTCTGCAGGTTTTATAATAAAATGAAAGTGTCTTCTGGAAGTAAATTGCAGGAAGGATGTCCTTGGCAGTTTTCAGACGTCCTGTATACTTTTCTTGGTTTCCTGGGTCAGAAACTGCCAATGGGTAAAATACGACCTGTTTTTGGCATCCAGAGACCTGGGGACCTCGGAAACACTGCAACTCTCCCTGTCCATTCTTCTAGACTCAGAGTCCATACTTCAGCCACCCCTTAGAGATCAAGGCTAAATCTGCCTCACATTAATGACCCTCTCCCCAACGGCTCTAGCAGGGTTTTAGTAGATCACTACAGATCCCTCACCCTCATTTAACATTTTCAAAACATTACCTCCTAATCTTAGTCACCTTCTTATATACTGTATAAATTATTTATTGTTTGTTATGATCTCTCCTTAACTAGAATGTGAGCTCTTTTACATATTTGACTTGTCTTGTATGTTGAATGCATAGTCATTGCACTTTTTCATAGCAATGGCCTGCTTTAGTTCATACGAATTAAAAATTTTAAATAAATAAATATATCTGTTCATGCTGTGTGTTGGGCCTTGTTCTTGACCCAGGGGGGACAATGAATATCTGGGCAGAAATGTACCCTCTCCATTGTAGGCATGGACTCCCAGGAAGGTACTAACAGTGATTCCTGAAAAGTGGGATTATAGGACAGAATGGACATGTGCTGGAAAATGTGTAACATATTAATGGTGTGCAAGTTGCTCACAAATGAGCTTAAGAAGGGACATAATTAGTGTCGGAGCAAACTTCTTAGCAAGACTGTGGAATCTTGGGGCTCCTTCTGAGCAATAATCAACCCCTGTTAATTAGCTCAGAACAAAGAAAAATGCTAAGCAGTAGAGGCAGCAATCAATGCAAAGGTGTGTCCAAGACCTCTAAGGCAGGTGAGGACACTAGTGTCAATGGGCTACTGAAGTAAAAGAAAGCAGGGTCTATACAGGGAATGCAAGTAGATTCCTGAGACGGAAGCTCAGGAGGACAGAGGGTAAAGTCAGCATTCAGCCTGCTGTCTTTAGGGCTGCCAGCAGCTGAGGAAATGTCAGGAAGGCCACAGACAGCTCCGTGGTGGTTGTTAGAAGGGGAGTTAAAGAATCAGGTTCGGTATTATCCCTGGCCATGCCCTTAAGTCTCCATTCTATCTGAGCTTGGGTTTTCACACATTTGTAAAACAGGACCTCTTTTCCGAACAGGGAGTGGAGCGGGGCTGAAGAGACTTTCTATTTACCTTCTTAATAGAGAGAGAGGTCAAGGCAGAGATGGAAACAGAGATTCCAGCTCCTTTCAGCAAGATAGACAATCAAAACTAGAGAGGAAGGGTATGAACTCAGCCTGGAAAAATAAGGGCCCCTGTAGGGAACAAACAAGGTCCTCCGCCTCTTCAATACTCCTTTCTCTCAAGGCTTCCAGTGCTGCCATCTGTCTGCACTCACAGCAGGAAGCCTGCAAGCTTGCTTTTCTTCCCTTCAGAGCACATCTGGGACACAAACTAAACTCAGCTCATTTCACCTAGTACTTTTCTCTGGGAGTTTCTCACCCGCTGCCCCCCATACACCTCCCCACCCACCTTTAGGTCCCAGTGGAGATGTCTTGGCTCCTGGTTTAAGAGGTGAAGAAAAGACAGGCCTGGCTAGGATTAATTTTCCAAACAGGGGCTCAGTCAGCATGAAGTAGTTCCTCCTCAGGAGCTGGGTGAGAAATGAAAGTGAAATTCGCCCAGCTGGCAGGAAAAGGAAAGGGGACGGAGCTTCTGGGCCAAATGGGCGGCAGTCCTTTAGGGTTGCTGCAGAGAGAAATGCTTTAATGCAGTGATTCTAAAGGCCTGGGGGTGGGGTGGAAAGATTTGCCCCCGGGGGGGCGTTTGGCAAAGCCGGACAGTTTCGGTTGTACCTACCGGGGAGACTGCTGCCATCTAGTGGGTAGAGGCTAAGCATATCGCTAACCATTTTGGAATGCACAGGACAGTTCCCACAACGAAGGATTATCCAATCCAACCATCTACCAACATATATATTTAAAGTAGAAAAAAATGGTCACTTTTGGAAACTCGTATTAGGGTATCAAGAGTTCCTTTGGTGCATTCCTGGCAGCGGAGCTATACCTTTGGGAGGCAGAAATGGCCTGGATGGAAGGATAAGCAAGTTTGGTGTGTTCAGCAATCAGCAAATAGTTAGTTCCATGGGATTGTACTTGGAGCTCCAGCTAAACAGAAAAGCTACCACAAGAGGTGCACAAGGGACCCATCGTGGAGTCTCGTTTATGCAGGCAGAGGGAGAACTGAAATTATCTGGAGGATGACGACAACCACTGCATAGACACCAGAGCAGGAGTAAAGTGGTCGCTCTTTTTATTAACTAAAGGGGTTTGTCTCCTTGCAGGTATCAAAACCCAATTAGTCAATCTATCACAAACAGGAGTTTGCAGCAAAGAGAGTAAAAGTTTATTTTTAAGGAAATGACACCAAACCCAGAGTCACAGGTGAGCTATTGCTCTGATAGCTGGCTCCCTGATGGCTTCTAGGGGGTGGGTTATATAGGAGGAAATCATTAATCCTGGCAACTAAGGGCGTTGAGTTTGTGGGCTCTACTGATTGGTCAGAGGCAAGGGAGGGAGTTGTTGTCATAGAATCGGATCTTAATGTCAGCCACCGAGTCATTCTGTCTGGCTTCATGAGGGTGTTGTCGGAGGGGTGGTTCCGCTTCTACGGATCTGGAGCTGAAACACAACTGAGGTCTGTTCTGACGGAAACAGTAGTCGGTAGAACTTAGACTTTGTTCCTACGATTATTTAATGCTGATTAGAATCTCATTGTCCTGAGGGCTTAATGATTAAGGGAGTGGACGTGCCTGGGAGAGTGACGTGGGTGAGTCAGGGTGCTGCACGGTGCCAATTTGAATCACAAGGAAGAAGAAAAGGTCCTATTAAAGAAATGAAGTTTCTGCACGGTTACTTTCCCCGATACTTCTGGGTTCACTCTCAGCATTCCCTTTAGGCCCCCCCCCCCCCCGCCCTCCCAGAGCTGGGCTTAGCAGGGCTCTCTTCTCTTTGAGCCACTCCTTGCAGAAATACCTCAGAAGCTCTGGGTCTCCACAAGTATCAGTACACATAAGGCCCAATGGAATTCCTTTCCATTATCTTTCATAGATAATTTTGTATATCTTTTAACTTTTATTTTATTATGAAGTATTCTGGTTGTTTTTCAAATATTACATTTTAAAAATTTTTCACAGAACTGCTTGACAGACATTCTAAAGCTTATGAGCATAGAATTGTGCAATTTTTTAAATATTTTAATTATCTGTAATGAACTGCTTTCCCTTGAGTTTCGTTGTCTGTGCTACCCTTGCCTTATTTGTGTAAAAGGATCACACTCCTTCTACTGAAATTTATTTTAGTGTATTTTATATGCTATTATATTCTTTCAAAAACCAAGTCTCCCTGTATGAGGTAAAACAGCAATCTGGAGACAGAAAAGAGTTGGGATGCTCTCTCAAAACTGACATCCTTGGCCCAGGTTTATGAAAGGCCACACAGGGCTGCAGCTGCCCACACCTATGACACCAGCCAGTGGTAGTTTGAGACTGAATGACTCAGAAGGGAAGGGGATGCTGATAGGGCGGCCAGCACAACACAGTGCAGACTTTCAGAGCTCAAGCTTCCTGGATGCAGCTCCAGCTGTCAGTAGGTGGGCGGGGGGACCTTTTGCATGTTTTGCATACAGTGGTGCCAAGTGGTGCATTTACTGAGTGAAGAGGAAAATCCGAGGCCTGACCTGTGTGAACACCTGCGGGCCACAAATGCCATCAGTAAAGTATCAACAGTTTATTTTAGCTTTCTCAGAACACATTCAACAACAAAAATGCACTTATATCCCACATTAAATATATTCTAAAATTACATGAGTTTGTTAAAGATGACAGCTTGACATAATTGCATGTTTGGCATGAAGATAATTAACATTTACTTATCAACTATGAAGTGTCCCTCACCCTTCCCATGAGTTGAAGGTAATATGAGCTTTGTTATTATGTCTCCAACATTCGTAAGAAACTGTAAAACGTTTAGGATATAGGACTGTACCTGTAGTGTCTGTCAACTGAGAAATAATATTGACTAGGTGTTTCATCACCAAAAAGGATTTATTCAGAAAAAAGAATTGCAACCCAGTGCATGTAGACATGGCCAGCCACGTGCACACATGACTTGTGTGCCAAGATGGAGGGGTATTTAAGGAAGGGAAAAAGAAAAGAAGGGAAAGCTGGAACCATAGAGCTTTATTATAAACACGGAGTTCTTCCTCTAGGGCTCTCTGGATTACACAGAGTGCAAGAACTCCTCCCAAAAGCCCTAGCTTCTCCACAGACCCTCCCTCACCAGCTCTCTGACTCATTCTGTTCCTTTTAAAGTTTCAGTCTTTATCTGATCTCAGCTGGCAAAACTACTGTGAGGAAAAAAAAACTCCCTCCTTCCGACACTAGGGAGAGTAGATGAGAGTCATCTGTATTGGGAAGGTGCTTGCAGCTTGAGAGAGGCACTGTGGAGGAGGAAGTGTTGAGGGTGCTGAGATTTTTAAAAAGAAAAAGGGAAAAACAGGTGTGAAGTTGAAGTCAGAGTCAAGAGATTGCCCAGCATTGATCATCCTCAGGCAAATGAAGATCGCTAGAATCTCATACAAATGAGCACAGATTCTTTTATCCTAATGAGGATCTCAGGTTCCCGGGGCTGAGAACTTCTGGTTACCATCAGGTGATGGCTCTGGATACTCTTGCCTGCTCCCTGTTCACAAAAAATCCTACAGATTGAGGCTCCTTACGCAGAGATTCTG
>PVKM010046835.1:0-11601 GCA_004027735.1 Carollia perspicillata
AGAATGAATGAACAGGATGTCAAGGAGCAGTGGAATCCTCAAGGGAGCCAGGTTTTAGGTGAGGCAGAAATGGACTGTGTAGATGATGAGGATGTTTCATAGAATGCATCTAATGATATCTGACAGCAAGAAATTTGGGAGAGAGGAGAGGAAGTGTATATAGTTTTCTATGGTTATGAAAAAATATAGGAGAGATGACTGAATATGTTTACATCTCAGGCAAGACATCAAAGTGAGTAAGACAGATATCCTATCCTTAGGAAACTAAGACAGCTAGCTACTCACTATAAAAATGCTCGCTGGGATTCATTTACCATCTCTTCCATGGAACATTTGTATATAGTATACTTACATGTTCTTCACTATCTGAGGGTCCTTTGCTGGTGGGTTATAATTACTTTCCCTGGCATGTTAGTGAGGTGGAAGAGCCCTTATGTTGTCAAGGGAATGGTGGGATATTTTTATTTTGACATAGAGGGAGGTCATATTGCTAGGGTAATACCTGCAGGGTATCCACAATGAACTCTTTCTGAGATGTGAAACTGTCCCCGAGTCCCAGGCAGAAACCACCCTTGGCAGTGAAAGCACAGGGTTCTGAAGACTGAACTACCTCAAAGCCTCTTGGAAGTAGTCTCAGTATAAATCCTATAAACAAATTAATCAATGGAATAGTAGATAGCTTATGATTTCATTGCTCTTATTTTCAGTCCAAAGTTTTAGAAAAAGGTCTGTCTCAAAAAAGAAATTAGGTGTATTATATTAGCAGATCCAGATTCAGTGTCAACCAGTCTAGGCTGGAACTCTTGGTAATAAACCATAAGCAGGGAGTGGAAAGGCCCTTCTGCCAGAGTCTAACTCCGGAGTGGATGAATTACATTTGTCACATAACGACTCAGCCGGGGCTTATCTTAGTGAGTACAAAACAGTTCCTTTGAGATCAGTTTCCAAAAGGCTTTGTGTCTGACAACCTGAAAACTTTAATTTAGGTCAGAAGCTTCCATTCTTGGAGAAAAAAACAAGGCCAGATGCCTTCATCCGAAGTTCAACCCTGTGGAATGAGCATGTGGTTTAGTAAGTTAAGTAATCTATTCCTGACCACAGTATTTCCCCTATTGTAATTTTTTCCTAAGACAAAATAAAAGTTTGTTCTGCATCCAACTGTTTAGAGTGCAGAACTATAGCAACTAGGAGCAGTGGTCTACAGAGAGAGGGCAGGTCCATGGTCCAACACCTGTAGCAAAGAACTAGTCAACACTATGTGAGATAAAACCTGTATGTATACAAGACATAATATAGTCTCAGTCACCTTATGATTAAGCTGGGGGTTCACGTATGGGATATCAAGTTCAGACTGATTCCTTCATTTGTAACTAATAGCATATTCCCTTCTAAAATGATCACCTAGCTGCCTTGCAGTTTGTGTCACCATGTGATTTGATTCCAGCCAATGGTACGGACATTTGTTATATGTAACTTCTAATAAGTGTCCTTCACATCTCTTTGTTTTGTTTTGTTTTCCTTCTGATGTCTGACCCCTGCTGTTGACTGTAAAGACCTACAAGGATTAAAAGCAGTCATCTTGGACCACAGGCTGCCGAGAGACCATGCAAGGTGGAACAAAAAGACAGAGCCTGGCTAGTTGACACTACAGAGTATTATTCTAGCCCTGGGCTATTTATCTGCTAAATAAAGAAATAAACTACAGTGTTTATGCTAATGTTGTCTTCAGTTTTGTCCTAGTCAAAGGTAAAATTAATCCTAAGAGATACCCTAGCAGAAAGTTCTATTTGTAGAATTCCCTGCTGTATCCATTTAATCCCAAAAGAAATTTGGCACCTTTCTCCTGCCAAAGTCTAAAATTCAGGCACTGCCAATGACACCAGCTCAACCTTATCAGTGGAGGTTCTAGGATTCTCTCATGCAGAGTCTTCCAGCAGAGTGGAGCATTAATCTTATGAGGCTCAAATTCCAGAAGATACTACATACAAGCCCACAATGCACTTGAGTCCTCATATGATGTCTTGAGGTGGTGGGAAGAGTCCCTCCAGTTCTTTCCAATGAGGAGTCAACAAGATACATGAAGCACTCTCTTCTTGACTGACAAATTCAGAAAGGAAGTTTCTCTCACCTTCACCTTTATAATTTTACAGACTTATTTAGTAAGAAGCTGGATGAGAGACCAAGGGTAGCAGCACTTGTATTCCTATCTCTAAGCAAGGTGTGTGGACACTTGCCTGTTCTCACCTCCTGGGTATCAGCTTGAAACCTGAGGTGACATGGAGAGCCTCTTTGAATATTCTATTACATGAACAAAATACAAACGTGATGCTGAGGGTTAACAAAGTGATATATTTATCAGTAGACATTCATTATTAAAGATTAATCATATGCTGCTTGCGGTTTTTAAGTACTTCAGACTTTTAAAAGATATTTTACAGATGCTACTTCATTTGCCTTTCATATTAATACCATGGCTTTAATAGCATTGTTTAAAGTTGAGAAAACTCAGTTTGAGTAATTAGGTATGAAAAATTGGACCAAAAAAAAACCTTTCATTGACAGATTTAGGTGACTTTCCACCATGTTTCTGATATCAGATGGCTCATTGAGCAAGACACTCACAGACTGATCTGCAGAGGGATTAGTGCAGGGTGGAGAGTACAGAAGTTCACTTGGACATCCAAGGTCCATTGTAAGTCCAATGGCAAGGGGAACAACCCAGGTAAGTGCCCCTGTCTAATAAATTGACCACAGGCTGGTTTTGCTCCTGTCGTCATATCTTAGGGTTTAATGAAACATTCCACATGTTTATGAGGACATGGAATCTAAGTGCAGATATCATAATGACAGGCATTGTTTCGGTTGTTTCCTGAGTTTCTTCTTCTGAGTCACATTTCTCTGATGCTCCCACCAGACCTGCTATGTGAGCATTCTGGCATCTTCCTACAAATATATCCAAAGGAGTCCTTCAGTATTTTTAGGGCTTCTAGGATACCCGATTGTAGTTTCTGCAACTGTATAGATTTTTCTTCTAAATAAAATGTTTTTTATTTATTAATAATATTTCATATAATTTAGGGAAAGCTTCAGAGTAATAAAAACATCAGTAGTTATTCAGCCACTTTCAAATTATGAATTTTGACAGAAAATTTCCTAAGACTATTTTTAACTGTTCTCATTTTATTTCACTTGATTAAAACAAACTACTTAAAAGTGTATGTGTTCTCTCTTTTTTATGGCCATGTAGTATGTCATTGTATAAATGTACCACGGCTTTTTTATCCACTCACCTAGTGATGGGCACTTGGCCTGTTTCCAGACCTCGGCTGTTGTAAATAATACTGCAGTGAACACAGGGGTGCATAGATTCTTTCTGATTAGTTTATGAGATTCTTAGGATATATTCCCAGAAGTGGGATCACTGGGTCAAAAGGCAGTTCCATTTTTAATTTTTTGAGGAAACTCCATACTGCTTTCTACAGTGGCTGCACCAACCTGTGTTTTGCATTCCTACCAATAGTGCACTAGCATGGATGGACCTGGAAATTATTATCTAAGGAAAATAAGTGAGTCAGAGAAAGGCAAATACTATATGACCTCACTTACATGTGGAATCTAGTTAACAAAATTAACTGCCAAACAAAATGGAAACAGAAGCAGGAACACATGGAATAGACTGACAGCTGTCAGAGGGGAGGGGAGAGGGGTGACTGAATCAAAGAAAGGGAAAGGATTAGCCAAAGAACAAACAGGCATAACCCATGGACACAGACAATGGTGTGGTGATGGCCAGAGGGAAGGGGGCAGGGGCTGGGTGGAGGTGGGCAAAGAGGAGGGTGGGACGTGGGGACATCTGTAATAGTGTCAATAATAAAAATAAAGAAAAAATGCAAAAAAAAGTTTCCGTGTTCCCTTTATCAGACACCTGATTTGAAAAAAAACGAAAAGATTCTGTCTGTTCATTTCTACATTGAAGCATTATGGACCAATTTCATAACCTTATTTTGATTTAAAGGTAGAGGTGATATCATTAAACTTTTATAATATTCTGAAGGTTGATGTGAGGTTTCTAGTATAAAAGAGAAACCAAAACAAGTGGATTTAAATATTGAAGTACACAAGAAGAGGCAAACAGTAGTCATTTAAACAACATATCTAATTATTGTCAGCCTTCTATATAAATTCTGAAATAACAGCGTTATGTGAGAGAAAGAGGTTTGTAATCAATCAGTACAAACACCTGTTACAAATGAATTAAAGAGCATACAGGCTTAAAGAATGGGAGCAGTGTTTGCCCTCCGTAGAGACAGCAGTAGCTCAACACTATGCACCAGTTGCTCTCCTGGCCTTTGACCGGAGCCTTGCGTTTCCATAGAGGGGTGACAACAGGGGAAGCTCGGGGGCTCTCCTGGCAACAGGCAATGGGCTCAAGTGTCCCTGGTAGCAGAGGACACAGCTGGATTCAGGCAGCCCTATCCAAAAGTGACACTATTACAACTTGTATCATTTATACGTCAAGCCATTCTAAACCAATTAATAGCCATTCAGCCAATAGCCCAAACTGCAAAAGTATTATTTAAAGTGACTGATTGCTCAAAAGTTTCCACATTTGTTCCTTATCTGTTCTGTCCTCATCCCCAGTTCTCAGCCACATCAAATGTCCTCCTCAGCTTCTGATTCCCCCCGAAGTCTCCGATGTGACTTGTTCAGTGCTTCTTTCTGCCCCGTAGTATCTCAGACAGAAACTGCCATTGTAGTTCTGACTGCATGGAGCCTGAACAAAGCTATTAGATAGATGGTGTCCTGGCCAGGCCAACTCACTCCTAAGTCTGCCTCCCACGCTCCCACATGGGGACATGCTATAAGAGGACTTCTTAGAATTTACCTGAGGACGGTCACTACTGGGGGTCCAGGCTGGCCCAGTCTTCAACTCTTTGGCCTGTTTGTTTATTGTTTTCTGATGCAAATGGTGTCAAGGGACCCTTGTCTTGATGTTTCTGAGACTGTGTGTTGTGAACTGGCACTCTCACACACATGAAAATATTTTCTCTCCTATAGATTCAAAGGGAAGCAAATTAACGCACCATAAATATATAAAAATCATTCTTTGGTTGGTTTGTTATGTTTTAATCTGAGATAATTGTAGTTTAGTGTATCATTCCAAAATGATACAGCCTGCTTTAACAGATAATAACATTCTTGCATTTGAAAAGTTATATTAAAAATTAGAGTCATCCTTTTATAAGATTGTAATCTAATTATTGATGACAAGTTTAGCACTCTTAGGAGCAATATTGCTCATTTTAAAATTCAGGTTTCTTATTTTATATAAACAATAGAAAGGCTTATGGTAGGCATGGATTTGAAAAGAAAAACTAAGCTAGCTACTACTATCTCCCCGATACCTGAGAATACAATAGAGTATCTAGGGAGAATATATTTTAGAGCACTGAAATATCACTTCTTTCAAGTAGCATATAATATACCAATATAACATATTAATATTTGATCACATCCTAAATGGGAAGACTAAACCAAAGAAATCTATAACCATTGTTCCAAACTAGGTTATTTTCAAGTGATGAGTGGAATGGTATGTATAAAGTCAAGAAACAGAGGGTAAATTTAAATGTCGCAAGAAATATGAGCTAAGTTTTAGTGGGAGATTCTCAGAAATTTCAAGCTCACAGGGCTTTAAATATGCTTTGAAAGACATATATTTCTATTTACTGAGTAACCCTCTTCAAGAAGGTTAAAACTTTTAAAAAAATTATTAATGGAGACAGAAATTGATAGGAAAATAATTAACTGTTGGCTTGCTTTTTCAGTAGATATTCCTGCTAAGAAGTGAAATAAAAGTGAAAGGACACTGGCAGCAGTTGAACAAACCTGCCTGACCTCTCGAGTCATTGCGACCTTTGACAAGTGTGATGACCTCTTTGTTATTCTCCTTATCAGTTAAACAAGCAAATAATTCTGATCTAATGAACTCATACTAAAAAATTTTCCTGTCCATATGTTACAGGAAAATTTTCCAGAAACTTAGTGCTTCTCACAGCACAGTAAAGAATTACAGGTCTGCGAGCCTATTAGTATGCAAACAGGGTTTATTGGTGATTATTTTCATGGATGAGAACTGGCATAGTCAAGGTGGGGGTGAGGAGGGCGAAAGGCATGGGTTCAGGGCAAAGCAGGGTAAGGGGTGTGGAAGTCAGGGCAACGAAAGCCTGGGGGGGCAAGCATGTGCCCAGCCCTTTGTTCTGAGGACTTACATTGTTGGCGTGATGGTGGTATGAGTTACATACTGATTCACAGGTAAAGGTGGTGCCAGCTTTCTGGTGGGGGGGTGAATACCCAAAGTTGTTAGTGGGCTTCCTCCTTTGGGCACTATTGGACCTTTCTGGCCTTTCAATCCCTAGGATGAAAGCACAGTTTCAAAGCCTTTCTTCCACAGATAGTGGAGACGATACATAGAATTTCAAGGACTGCCCTCCTCCCATGTTAGCATGGTGTTTCCTGTGCTGGGAACACCTGGCAAGATTACTGGGCGAGGCTCGGGACTTCTGAGTCAGTGGGTGAGACATATCCTCCTCCTCCTCCCTGCCTTGGTTTGCTATCTAGCCTACCTCGCACAGAGATGAATACCAGATATTTCTCTTCTTTCCCTGCAAACCCTCGTTTTGCACATAATCTTTTATGGGTTAATCTTCTCTATTAGACCAACTGTGCTTAGACCACAGATGCTCTGTATTGTGTAACTACTTCAAGAGCCTGCTTAATTTCTGGTACATAAGAAGAACTTAATAAGTACAAGTTGGATAAGTGAATTCATATAGCACAAAATTTCACATAGCAGTTGAAATTTCTTAAAAGATAATATATGACTGATAGACAAAAGAGTCATAGTTTATATTATTAGGAGTAAATTCTCTATTCAGCTGCACATCTACCAGTTTTATGAAATAAAAACTCTTTTCTTAAGTTAGCTAATGCAAAAATAAAGTTTAACTTTTTAACATGAAATTCCTAGGAATAAGTTCAAGAGGGATATTTTCAGTGATGGGCACATAAAAACAATATCCTTTGGGAATCTCATGGTCCTTTTTTTTTAAGGGTATCAGTTATCAAACATCAAAAATGAAGTTAGATACTTCATCACAAAGCTGCAGACCAGAAACTTCTCTTCATCAGTGCCAAACCCGGACCTTTCCAGACTGGTCTTCCTCGGCTGACTAAAATTCATTCACGGGGTGTTGCTGAACCCTCAGGGCATTTAGCAACCTAGTAATGATTTATGCACTTCATACTTTTTATTCAAAAAGTGGCAATGCAGCTAATTCATTAGGTTGCATGTTTATTTGTTCTGCAGGTGATTTTATGTGTTATATTTGAAGGCTTAGAAATATAAAATGTATACACAACTGCTTAAAAACATTTAGGGTTAGGTCAGCTGAAAATTTAAAAACTTTTTACAGTGATTAATGTTGCAAAAAAAGTGTCTGCCTGATAAGACTATTAATTTTTTTCACACAAAATGTGTAATGTTTTGATATTAAAAACATTTTTAAGAAAAAATTTCAAGTTAAAGGCCCTGTGTAGATATATAGATTCGGTCATTCTGGATTCTGGATTCTGCCCTGGATGTGGCACATCAGAGAGACGCACGTGTTCTCTAGAAAAAAAGATAATCCTGAACATCTGACTTTTCAGTGGTATTTTTTCATCATAATATGTAAAGAGAGTTTTCCAGGGACTTCTACGAATATAGAAATATGAATTTTTACATGCATTATTGGAATCCTTAGTTTAATAAAAGCTTACTGCAGTGTGGAAAATATGTAAAACATGTTGCTTTTCTATTTCTCACAGATTTTCTAAGGGAGCATTCATAAACTTGACCGCCTTTAAAAACAAAATGAAATCCTTCTATACATCTGTAGTTTGATGTATTCCCAAGTTAACCTTTTTTTGTTGTTGTTATTATTTTATACACACTGTGGCTTTGAGCCTAACTCACTTATTAAGAAGCCCATTGAAAAGGACCTGCGGGCATGCTGATATTTGTGTTGCAAGTGTTAAAGTCTCCCTGTATGGAAATTTTACATTTTGACTGCTATCCCACAGAGAGGGATGGAGAACAAGTCCACCCCAGGGCAGAGAGAACGACCGGAGACTGCAGTCTGTGAGTGCCATCCACGCAGCACAGTTTATTAGAGTCATCCATTCAGTTTAGGGAACATTCATACCAATGGGTCATGCATTTTTATATAGATTTATATACTCTAGAAAATATTTTTGCCTCACTGAGAGCCAGAAATTAAATTCTCATAACAATTGTGTCATTCGTGTTGCCTAATATATTCCGTGGACGAAATGTGCTGACTGCAAGCTTTACCTAGACACAAACACAATCAGTATTTTTGTATTTAAAATAATTTCTAGGTGTTTTTAAAATCTTCCCGGTACCTGATTTTCCTTTTCTTCGAATTAAATTAATGGACTGCATTCACTATTT
Source organism: Carollia perspicillata (assembly GCA_004027735.1). Classification (NCBI taxonomy): domain Eukaryota; kingdom Metazoa; phylum Chordata; class Mammalia; order Chiroptera; family Phyllostomidae; genus Carollia; species Carollia perspicillata. Next base: position 8,516 of record PVKM010046835.1, read on the forward strand.
CAGGGTAACTGAATGGCTTAAATGACACTGGAATTACCGTGAAGGTTATTATTTGTTATAATTCTCATTCTGCTCTGTTCATAAAAGGTTTAATGTGACATCATGAAGAATGCATTCAAGAAAATTGTCAATCTAGAAAAAATACTATGTGAAAAAGAATATATGAAAATCGAAGTCAATGTAGTGATACAACTGACATTAAATGTGATTCCAAATTATCTGGCGTGGTTACAGCAAAAGTGAAATATTAGTAATATTTTGTATTAAATATTTGGTAAGAAAATTTGTTTCCGCAATCAGTATAAAGATAATTTACTTGGTAATGAATTTTATAAGGAAACTATCATATTGGTTTATAAAGAAGATTACTAAAAAATAAAAACATTTGTGGAACATATGCAAAATATTTTCTCATTTCCTATTTTGACCCTTAAGAATATTATATCAGAGAAGAGCAGTGGGGAGGGAGGGAGGAATTAGGACAACTGTAACTGAACAATTTAAAGAAAGAATATTTTATCAAAAGTAGCATGAAAGCTTTTTGCCATTAAGGCATTTACGTGAGGAGGTGGCAGAAGAACATACGGGTTGTTGGTTAAATGAACTGACATATACTATTTGCTCTACAGCTATATTGGAATATAGACCACATTACCCATATCAGAGGTTGGCCCACTGGAACCGGATCTTCTGGATGCTTTAAAAAAATAGTTGGTGGCTTCTGGTCAAGATGGTAAAGTAGGCAGACATGGCTCGCCTCTTCACACAACCACATCAAAATTACAACTAAAATATAGAACAACCATCATTCAGGAATGTCAGAAATTGAGTTGAAGTCTCACAAGTATGAAATTGAGTTGAATAGAAGTCTGATAACTACAGAATTGAAGAAACCACATCCATCCAGATTGGTAGGATGGGAATGGATGTGGAATGGGCTGGCCCCACACCCACGTGGGTAAAAATTCAGGAGGGCTATCTTGAGAGCAAGGAGCCCCACAGCCACACTAGGCCCCCCACTGTCCAGGATTCCAGTGCCAGGAAGATGAGTCCCCATAACTTCTAGCTGCAAACACCAACAGGGAGGAGACTGCTGGAGCCCCAAGCAGTTCTTCTCGGGGACGTGGACTCACCTATGAAGACTCTCTCCCTCTGAGCTCCGGCACCAGGGTAGCAGCATGAAGGGTACCAGTGACATACAGGGAAAAGATGAAGTGTCTGGCATAGGAGCGAGCAGAGGAAATTGTCCCTTTGCTGAGTCATCTTCCCACAGAGCCAGTAGACTGGTGCCATATTTGAGACTCTATCAACCTGGCTAACAGTGGGTGACCCACCTTGGAGATCCCCAGAGGCTCTACCCCACCCAACTTATGATCCCACCCAAGCTGCTTTTTTGTAAGAATCGCCAGTCCTGGCTCCTAAATCTTATCAAACAAGCAACAGCTGGCTTCAGTGAGCCGCACTGGCAACTAGATTAGAGTCACAGCTTGGCTTCACCTGGGAATCTGCAGGCCTAGCACAAATAACAGCCATCTCAGATTGCTTTACAGCTGAGGCAGGGTACCCTGGGAAAAACACAGGTGGGGATTGACCTTGGTCTCCAACACCCAGGGAAACCCAGGGCCAGTGCACCCAGTGGACAGCTACAGACCATGCTGGAGCACAACAACCCTGCCCCCAACAGCTGATCCTCCACTGAGAGTGGAAGTTGGTGGTCAATGGTCACAGCCAGTCCGTGGAGCTGACTGGCCTGTATAAATCCCTCCCATTAATCTGCCAACAGTGATCAAAGCTCAACTACAAGAGGAGGGTGTACTCAGTCCACACAAAAGGCTCACCTTGAGCACCCAGCTTGGGTGATAGGGCAGGCTATGCCACTGGATCCTATAGGACACCTACTACATTAGGCCACACTACCATGACATGGAGTCAAAGCAGCTCTACCTAGTACATAGAAACAAACACAGGGAGGCTGCCAAAATGAGGAGCCAAAGAAACACGGCCCAAATGAAAGAACAGATCAAAACTCCAGAAAAAGAGCCAAACAAAGTGGAGATAAGCAATCTATCAGATGCAGAGTTCAAAACACTGTTTATAAGGATACTCAAGGAACTTAGTGAGGGCCTCAGCAGTATAAAAAAGACCCAGTCAGAAACAAAGGATGCATTAATTGAAATAAAGAACAATTTACAGGAAAACAACAGTAGAATGGATGAAGCCGAGAATCAAATCAATTATTTGAAACATAAAGAAGCTAAAAAACAACCAATCAGAACAAGAAGAAAAAAAGAATACCCCAAAATGAGGATAGTGTAAATGGCCTTTGGGACAACTTCATGAGGTCCGACATTCACATCCTAAGGTGCCAGGAGAAGAGAAAGAGCAAGAAATTGGAAATCTATCTGAAAAATCAGTGAAAGAAAATTTACCTAATTTTGGTGAAGGAAATAGACATGTAAGTTCAGAAAGCACAGAGTCCCAATTATAAGGGATGCAAAGAGGCCCACTCCAAGACACATCCTCATTAAAATACCAAAGATTAAAAACAAAGAGAGAATCTTAAAAGCCCCAAGAGAAAAGAAGTTGGTTACCAGAAGGTTGCCAGATGGAAGGGGGGAGGGGCAGAATGGGTGAAGAGGTGAGGGGATCAAGACGTACAAATAGGCAGTTGCAGAATGGCCATGGGGATGTGAAGTACAGTATAGGAAATGGAGTAGCCATGGAACTTATACACATGACTCATGGACATGAACAATTATGGGGTGATTGCCTGAGGGAGTAGGGGTTGCTGTGTGGAGGGGGGTAAAGAGGGAAAGATCAGGACAACTGTAATAGCATAATCAATACAATATAACTTTAAAAATTTTTTTTAAAATGTAGTTGCTGAGCTCCAAACCAGACACATTGATTCAGAATTTCTGATGGTAGGATCCTCAGATTGATATTTTGAGGTTATATTTTATATTAAAAAATAACACAACAACATAATTAGCATTTTTAGTGTAAAATTTTGTGACTATTGACACACAAATCCACATTTTAAGAAAATATTTCAAGGGATTCTTTTATCCACTACACTTGATTGC
>PVKM010046836.1:0-11609 GCA_004027735.1 Carollia perspicillata
TTGAATTTATTGGGTGTGATATTGGTTAATAAAATTACATAGGTTTCAGGTATATAATTCCATAATACATCATCTGTGTATTATATTGTGTGTTCACCATCCATAGTCCAGTCTCTTTCTTTCAACCATTTATCCTCCTCTACCCTTTTCTACCTCCCCCACCCACTTTCCCTCTTGTAGTCACCATACTGTTGTCTGTGTCTATGAGGGTGGTTTGTTTTTTTTTTGCTTAATCCCTTCACCTTTTTCACCTAGCCTCCCAATCTCCTCCCATCTGACAACTGTCATTGTGTTTTCTGTACCTATGAAGTCCGTTTTGTTTGTTTGTTTGTTTATTTTCTTCACTGGATTCCACATATAAGTGAGATCAGATGGTACTTGTCTTTCTCTGACTGGCTTATCTCACTTAGCACAATGTTCTCCAGGTCCATCCACACTGTCCAAAAGGTAAGATTTCTTTCTTTTTTATGGCTAAGTAGTATTCCACTGTGTGAATGTACCACAGCACTTTTATCCATTTATATATTGATGGACACTTGGTGTGCTTCCAAATCTTGGCTATTGTGAATAATGTTGCAGTGAACATAGGGGTGCATATATTCTTTTGAATTAGTATTTCAAGTTCCTTTGGATATATTCCCATAAGTGAAATTGCTGGATCATAAAGCAGTTCCATTTTTAATTTTTTGAGGTAACTCCATACTGCTTTCCACAGTGGCTGCACCAATCTGTATTCCCACCAACAGTGCATGAGGGTTCCCTTTTCTGCACAACCTCAGCACTTGCTTGTTCACTTAGTGATGATGGCCATTCTGACAGATGTGAGGTGTTATCTCATTGTGGTTTTAATTTGCATTTCTCTGATGATTAGTGATGTTGAGCATCTTTACATATGTCTGTTGGCCATCTGTACGTCCTCTTTGAAGAAGAGTCTATTCAGAGCCTCTGCCCATATTTTAATTAGATTGTTTGTTTTTTTGGTGTTCAGGTTTATAAGTTCTTTGTAAATTTTGGAGAGTAACCCCTTATCAGACATATCAGTGACAAACATGTTCTCTCATTCAGTGGGTTGTCTTTTCATTTAGTTGTGGTTTCCTTTGCTGTGCAAACCCATCACAAGATTCTTAATCACATTTGTCAAGTCCCATTTACCACATAGTACCATATTCACAAGTTCCAGGAATTAGGATGTGGGCATCTTTGGAGGACCATTATTCTGCCTACCACAGGGAGTTAACAAATACTGTACGTATATGGAAGATATCTTGCCAAACTTTTTTAGCCCCACTCTTGTCATCTTTCTTGGCTTTTCCTCTATGCTATTAAATTGTCTTGGTTTTTCCCTTGTAATGTATGTTTTCTTTCCTTTGTTTAATGAATGAGGCACTGGCTGTATGCCAGGCACCTTGCCAAGTGCTGGGAACACAGGGATGCCAAGGCACCTCTGTGCCCCCCGCCAGAGGGAGCGGAATTGGATGAGGGCTATTAATGTTGAACTAGAGACCACAGTGTCTAACTCTTGACTTTTGATTTTCTAAAGCTGAGGTCTAGGCCTCTAGGCCTAGGCGAAGATTTAGAAGAACTCTTGGTGATTTAAAAATGGGAACTTCTCCACTGCCAAACTGCCAACATCAAATTTAGAAGATTTTTTTTTTTATCTCCTTAAAGGCCTGGTGGGAAGGATAGAGGAGTGCTGGCGGAAACCGAGATGGGACTCCTCGAAATGGGTGGGAGGTCGAAGATGGGAGAGAGTGCAACGAGGAAGACGGGAGCAGCAGCGGCACTAGCATTCCGACCTGAGGCAGCTCGGGAAGGGGGCCCAGTGACTGAAATGCTGGTGGGCCACTGTCGCCAGGCATTTATGGAGCAGTGGCTATGTCCCACGCCATTTTACTCACAGCCTAATGTCATCCTCATAGCAACCCTGGGAAGTGCTGCCCACGTGGTACAGACCAAGGCACAAAGTCAGAGTCCTTAGGGGAACTACCAAGGGACTAATAAAAGATGAATCCCCTTCTGACTGTTGGCTCCAAAACCAGTGTGTTCCACTCCATCACAGTACACGGATGTCGTAGGCCTTATTCACCTACATCAGTTTCAAAATGTGTCTCCTTAGAGGATGGAGAGGAGCAAGGAGGGAGGATCTTGCACATGGTAGCATCTTGATGTATCTTTGGGATAATTAATGGCCTGGCCAGAGGGGTTTGAGAATATCTGGGACTAGTGAGGCACCCAGGACACAAAATCTGTGGAGACAAGGACATGCGAGGGTTGACGCTGCACAGGTGGTACCCTGAGAGTGGGCGTCTCCTTAAGGTTTGTGCCCAAGGTGCATCACTTTTAAGGAGGCCTCGCTCTCAGGGTGCCACAGGTGTGGGCGCTGTGCTCATACAACCCCGCCTTCTTATTTTGTGCCCTCATACCCTGCTTGCCTCACCCCTAGGTCCTGGATCCAAGCAGGAGCCAAAGAGAGGAGAGGACCATTGGTTCAGTGACCGCAATGCTGGCTGCCTGTTAACAATCACCTAGGCAGTTAAAAAAAATTCCAGGTAGGGTCTGACCCCAGACCAGTTAAATCAAAATAGCTGTGGGGAGGTGGAGAGTGAAGAGACCCAGCATGGGTATATTTTGAAAAAGCTTTTCAAGTGTTGCTAAGGTAGTGAGGTTTGGGAAACCCTAAGTTAATTCTGGAGAGAGTCCCACACTCTCAGGCCAGATAGGAATGTACATGTTTGCATAAAAATGAGGCTTTATGTAGTCCCTTTAAAGTCTGAGTTAGGGATTGCTACAGTTCAATTAACTTTATGATCCTGGGTTTAATTCCAGCATGGTTAATAAATCAGTTGGTTCCTCCACTCTGTCCTCTGAATTTAAAACCTAGAAAATAATTAAATCTAGAATTCATTTGTAATGCCTGCTGTTATCACTGTGCCAGTTTTGGGGTCACCGCGAAATGCAGCCCAACCCATTTATTAGCTCATTTGCAAATCCTTATTTAGGTTGAAATTGTATATGTCCCGGCAGATAAAGATGGTGTCCTCTGTGTGTCCCAGCTCTCACACTGGGTAGCTGTGTGACCGTAAGCAGTTGGTCTAACCCATCTGCGCCTCAGATTCCTCATCTGCACAAAGAACTAATTATGACTGATTCAGCTGTTGCTTCAGTTTTGTGTTGGCTTATTACAGCTAGAAAACAAATGAACATGCTTAACTTTACAAATTGCTGTGCTCTTTAACCAATTGTCAACCCTTTCTGACCTGTTTGGATCCTTTGTAGCTGTGATTCCCAAAACCTAGCCAAACAGCTGCGTCATGTGGGAGCACTTCAGAAAATGCAAATTCCTGGGTCTCAGCCCTGAAGATTTGGCCCCAGTAGGACTTGAACAATCAGTGTCTGGGAATCTGCTGCTCATCAGCCAGAGCTGGATACAGTCAGTAATAAATACAAATAAAGTGATAGGACTCCCAATTCCGATGTCACTATAGAGTTTATAGTGGACAGAGGTCATATTTCCCCCAGAAAGCCTTTCCTGGCCCCCTGAGACTACACTGGGCCTCCCCACTGCTCCCCACCCACAGGTTGAGAGTTTTATAGCACGAAGCTCTACTGCTTTGTAGGACTTCTTGGGCCTGTTCAACATCTGCCCTCCTTTGCAGAAGACAAGGTCTGAGGGCAGAGACTGCACTGTCAGAACGTTTGGGACATACAACCTACCCTCTTCCAGCACTGAGATCTGCGACTGTGCATATTGCCATTCCGAGGGGAGAGGAAGTGTCTGCCTGGTGGCGTGAACCTCGGGGGGCTCCTGGTCATCCCAAGCTGGGAAACCAGTGTGAGCCCGTAGGTGTGCTGGCACCTGTAGCCGCTCCCGGCCCCATCAGGCCACCCTTGTTCTGTTGTCTTCCAGTTCCTTCTCGAAGGGTTTGTTGTCAGAGGGAAGCCATCCCTTTTGTCCATTGTCATCTTTGTTTAGAAGTGATTGGCGTTTTCAGCGTGAGTGTGAAGTTGAAAATGGAGGTTTTAGTTGCCTATTCACCCAGCTCCTATTTTTCTTCACTGCTTTTATCTTTTGGTTAAAAACCACAAAGATACAGATTAAAGGTCTGATCCTGGCACATTGATCAACCCTGGAAAATGAGAAAAATTCAGGTTCCAATTTTCTCTCTTGGCATTTTTGGCCCCTCTGGGTCAGACCTCAGGTACTGTTTCCCCTTTACACCCTGTAACTTTAGTTTCTGGTCTTCTTTTTGAACATCTTTGTGGTTTCATAGCCCAGTGCTCTTGGCCAGAGGGCCCACTTGCATCTCTAATTCAGCCTTCCAGGCTGAATTTCCTCTTTTCCTAAATCCCCGTGGCCCCAACTTGGTTTGCACCTCCTTTGTCCGTACTTAACATAGTACTTGTGTGAGGGTTCGTTGTGTATAATGCTATCTTCCTCATATGGCCCATTATCTTGCCCTTGATTGGGGCTTGAATGAAACATTTAATTCCTATGGATGCCATAAGTCTGAAGTTGAGACCTAAGAATGGCAAAAACAAGCTTTTCAGAAACCTAAGGACATCATCTTCAGGTTTGAATATGGGATTAAGGGGGAGGGGAGTTGTCGTATATAAGTAGTCTTTTCCCTGTTTCCCAGTCTGAGATTGTCAGGTCAGTCTGTGGGAAAGAAACATTAGTGGTGGGCCCCGTCAGCCTGGAGTCGGAGGAACTGAACGCAGTGGAAAAATAGCTTTTGCCTCTGGAAGAATCCTCACAAGCGTGAAAGCTTTGCGTCTTGAGGTTGCCTTCAGTTTTGACATTTCATTCGTTCCTTTACAAAAAAATAAACCAGAAACACTGGATAACAAACTTCTTTCCTATTCCACTGCATTCCGTCATTGATTGACTTCTTCACAGGTTCAATTCATCTGTTCATCTTATTTCTTCACTCAACACACTCCTTTTTGAGAGGCTACCTTAAACTGGTCACTGGACAATGAATTATTCTTCCCCCGCAAGAAGCCCCATTCAGGCTGCACTTTAGACTGAATCATTTGCATGTTTTAAGCAGAGTGATGAAAGCCCTGACCATGCAGACACCGGAACATATTCATGTAGCATGTTTCCTGACAGTGCTGTGGACAAAGTCTGCTGTTCACATGAACATGTTTTTACATAAGCGTATAACAAAACATTCTGATTGATTTCAATATGTAAAGTAGGTTTCTTTAGTGCTGGTCCCTGGTTCCAGGGACTTCTACCATTCTACGAGGCTAATAGGCGTGTGTACAAACACCTGCATGTTGACACAGGTGCCCTTTTCCCTCTGTCCATGCTTGTCCTGTTTCCCCCATGTCGGTCCATGAAAAAACCCAAAGGGCCCAATCGTTTTCCTGTTCTGGCGGGTTGTGCACAGAAAGGCATGCCGTGCTTTGAGGGCCCAGGCCTGGCGGTCATGGGAAATGACAAAGAAGAAGGAAGGAGCAGAGAAGGAACAGCAGGGCGAAAGAACTGGCCTGGGAATCAGGAAACCTAGGGCGCTAGACTCAGCATGGTCTCTACCTAGCTGCGTGAGCTCTCTGAGAATAAGGGGGCTGGTGATGTAGCGAAGGTTAAAACCAGTGGCTTTAGAATCTTATAGCCCTGCGTTGAAATCACATCCTGGTCGAGCAACTATAGCCAAGTTATTGAACTCTGCAAGCCCAGTGTTGTCTGCACGGTGGGAAGAATGCCTGCTTCACTGGGTGGTCAGAGGGATTCGCTGAGGTTATATGTGTCAAGGGCTTTGCACCACCTGCTCATTTTTTAGTCCAGAGAAAAATGACCAAGATCGTGAGAGGTTTAGAATACAGCATGTGAGGGACAGCCGAAGGAAAGAGGAAGTTCATCTTAACCCTCAACAAAAGAGACAGGAAAGCTTTCTTTTAAGTGCCGTGTGAAAAGGAGGAGTGAGCTGAGGGTAGCAGGGCAAATTGGAGGCAAACGTTGGAAATTACAGGTGAGTTCAACGAAATGGCGCCTAAGCCCGAGTAGAGGAGCAGCCCTACGGGGAAACTTGCCGCTTTAGGCACGGCGTCCTGGCTGCGTGGCCTCTGGTCTGCCGACCGCCAGTCCAGCACGCTGTGGGGTGGAGATCTTTCTGCTGGGGGGGAGATGAGCAGACGCTCTCTGATCGTCTCACTCCACTCTTTCCTTCCTCGGCTTTTCCTGAACTGTTTGTGGGTTGTTCCATTTATCCCTTGATGCCACTGTGACTGGGGAAGTTTCCAAAGCTTTTGGTTTGATGTGTGATGGGTCGCCCCTGGCGGGGGGGTGAGCCTCTTAATTAATCAGGCCTGTTTCTGTCCCGCATCCTTCTCCCCAACCCACCCCGACGCAAGCACATTTGTCCCTGCCCCCTTTCTGTCTCCCAGGCTTTTCTTTCAAGGCTTCCTTCCTGATGTCATGGGACTGTCAGAACAATTTGCCTCTCTTCCGAAAACCTCATCATGTGAGAGTCACTGCTTACTCGTGTTTCCCTCCCCTTCCTTGGCGTCTGCAAGGCTTCGGTACAACAACAGCCAGCCGGGCCCCTCCTTGCCGCAGAAGGAGTTGGGGAACAAATACTTTTGTTACCCAGGCTTTAACCTGGGTCGGGGCAGGCAGGATGATTGGGATTGGAGCCACAAGCCCAGCTCTTCTCTTTGCTGCCATCAAAAGCAAGGACCAACTGTCTGGGGCCTTGGTTTCTTTCTCCAGGTTGACTTGTGGACGGTTGCCAGGAAAAGTCTTGGCTTTATCGATGTGGCACAGCAGGGCTGATGCACGGAGACTGAGCTTAAGCACAGTCTGCATTTGGAGCCCTCGAATTGCCCCTGCGTGCTGCTGTTCCAGCTGCTGCTCAGTCCTTATTTGTCCCTGAGGGTGTCTTCCTGCATTCTCACCAGAGCTTCACAGTAACTTCCATAAGGAGGGAAAGCAGGACTGAATAGACTCATTATACAGGTGAGAGAACTGAGACCGCATTGGCACACAGAGGACCTGGGGCTGGAACTTGATGAATACTGTGGACCCGATTTTTCAGTTATGGGCATTACAGCCAGGTTCGTGTGAAGGGGACCTGTGTTCACGTGGTAAATACTTGAGCCAGGAGCCAGGCACAGGGGCAGGTGCTGGGGATACAGAGCACTGAGGCCCAGGCCTTGCTCATAAGCTAGTGAGGGATGAAGATGAGTAGACAGGGATTTGAGACAGCGTGAGGTGCCCTCACTGAGGATGTCAGTTGCTCATGGAACACACTGGGGGGACCTCTGACCTGGCCTTGAAGGTTAGGGAAGGCTTCTGGGCTGTAAGTGACGTTTAACTTGAGATTCAAGTGGTACCAGCTCAACAAAGGATATTTCAGGAGAAGGAGCAGCGTATGCCCAGGCCTGAAGGCAAAAGGAACTGACCAAGCTCAGTGTGGCCAGGGCCTGGGGAGAGGAGCTTGTAGGAGAAAACAGGCGCTAATTTCTATAGAGTCCTACAGGCTGTGGTAAGGACTTGGAGTGGTGTTTTTGTTTGTTTGTTTGTTTTAGAAAAATCACTCAGCAGCATTCAGAGGAGGGACGGGAGGTAGGGCTGAACCTAAGGAGAACATTTTGTTCAAGTGGGAGCTACTCCTCCTGTGAACGCATCAGGAATCCCTGTGGCCAAAATTTGTCCCTCCCAGTTTTTGCACTGAGGTTGTCCCCATGCTGACCGCCAGCTGTGGGCCAGTGATTCTTTGGTGTTAAGCAGAGAATGAGGGTCCAGAGCCAGACAAAAGACTTTTTTTTTTTAAGACAGAGGGAAAGGGAGGGAGAAAGAGAGGGACAGAAACATCAATGTGTGGTTGCACCCACCGGGGACTTGGCCTGCAATGTGGGTATGTGTCCTGGCTGGGAATCAAACCAGCGACCCCTTCGTTTGCAGGACGGTGTTCAATCCACTGAGCCACACAAGCCAGGGCCCAGACAGAAGACTTTTGTTCTGCTTTCTCGGTTTGAAAAATCCATGTGGAGGGGAGAATTAAATGAGATGTGGGAATTGGGGTGGCTTATTCTGACAAAGCCACTAGTAAATGCTAGGCCCACAAAACACAAGCTTGGTGGCAGACACCTCCCTGAGACTTGAACTCCTCATTTGGAAAACATTGATAACAAAATACCTCCCTAGATCTTGTGAGGAGCCTACGAGATAATATGTATAAATTGCCAGGCACATAGGAGGTACCCAGTAAATATTTATTCTCTTTTTTTTTCCTGCCTTTTCTAATGCTGCTTCATCTTAGAGAAAAAGCCAGAAATCTTATAGCCCTTACAAAGGCTCACACAGGCCTGGCAAGGTAGCTCAGTTGGTTAGAGCATCGTCCTGGTATGACAAAGTTGTGGGTTTGATCCCTGATCAGGGCACATACAAGAATCAACCAATGACCCTGGCTGGTGTGGCTCAGTGGGTTGAGTGCTGGCCTGAAAACTGAAAGGCTGCTGGTTCGATTCCCAGTCAGGGCACATGCCTGAGTTGCAGGCCAGGTCCCCAGTTGGGGGTGCACGAGAGGCAACCACACATTGATATTTCTCTCTCTCTCTCTTCCTCCCTCCCTTCCCCTCTCTCTAAAAATAAACACAGTCTTAAAAAAAAGAATCAACCAAAGAATGCATAAATTAATGAAACAACAGATTGATATTTTTCTCTGTGTCTCTCCCTCCCTCCCTATTCCTCTCTCTCTAAAATCAATCAATTAAAAAAACAAAACAAGCCTAATGCAGTCCGGTCTCTTTCCTTTCTGACCTGCTCTCTCCTCTCCTCCTCCTGGCACACTCTCATGGCTCTGCACTGGCCTCCTCACTGTTTCTTGACCAGCAGACACAGTCCCACCTCAGGAACCTCTGATATCTGCGTGGCTTGTTTCCTCACCCTGTCAAGTTTTTGTTCAAACACCATTTTCTCAGGGAGGTCTGCCCTAAACACTGTCTTTGAAACTCCAACTCCCTCTCCCCAACCCTTATAATTAATTTCCTTCCCTGCATTGTTTTCCTCTATGACCCTTCTCATCTTCTAACAGGTTACATAATTCATTTATGTAGTGTGATTTTTAAATTTATTTTTTATTATTGAGTTTGAACATTGTCTCCTTCAACTAGCATGTAAGCTCCACAAAAGACTGGAAGTTTATTTCTGTCTTATTTATAGCCGTATCTTTAGTGCTGAGAACAGTGCCAGGCACAAAAGGCTCTCAATAAACATTTGTTGAATGGATGAAATGTTCGATTAGCTCCCATGATACACAGCACTCAGAATATTGGGAGTTGGGGGAGCACCTGGTATTGAAAAGTCTCAATAGCCACCTAAGGACGGGCTCCCTGCCATCTGATGGGGTGTGTGACTCCTGGCCACTCAATTAGGAGTTGAGGGTCCCAGCCCTTCACTCCTTTGTCTGTAAAATGAGAATATTGCCCTTTGTCTCACTCACAGTTTATTTTTAGGAAAAACTTTTAACTCTTAGAAGCTTTTACACAGAAACACTGCTTTGCTTCTGGTTCTATGTGAAGGTGTGGAAACCAGCATTTCCCCCTTAGCAGCCCTGCCAGTTACCACTGCGGGACAAGTGTTTCTTCTCTTTTGTTCTCTTCCTGTCCCCCTCACTGAACTTCAAAACAGCCTCTCACTGGACCATATGGCAGTGTAATGCCTCACTGGGGACATGGCTCCTGGAGTGTGGCTTGAATCTATTTCCTTCCCAGACTTTGAGATCTAAGGAAGTTACTGTGCATGAAAGAAAGCGACTGTACGTGAAAGAATTGAGATAGTCGTCCCCTGGTGAAGTCGTGTGTTTGAATTGGGTCCATTCATTCGTTTACTTACTCACTTGTTTATTCATCCGGAGACTCGCAGGCAAATGGGAGAGACTAAAGGCAGATAAATAATTACATCAGTGGAGTTATCTAAATGGAGGAAAAAGTTTGTGCAAAGTCAAGTTTCTGCTACAAAAATATTATATCACAACCACAAATTTTAGTGGCTTTCAACAACAAATATTTATGTCTTGTTTCCATATCTGCAGGTCAGCAGGGTGACCTGCTTCAGGTGGGTCAGGTTCCGGTCGGTCCTTATATCCCTCTTTCTGGGACCAGACTGAAGAGGCAGCGGCTACATGGGCAAGCTCTCCTGTGGCACGCGCAGCAGCATAAGAAGCCAAGCCAAACCATGTAGGGCACATCCGCAGCCTATGCTTACATCACACTGGTACCATTCCAAGTCACAGGCTAGGCCCAGCATGAGGGAGGTAGGGATGAATACTCTGCTCACTCTAGTGGCAACGTGGTTGTATAGTTCTCTTTCAGGGAGGGGATGAAGAGTTAGGAGCAATAAGCAAACCACCTACATCATTTAACTCTGGCTGTGGAAGGTAGGGGAGGCTTCCTGAGGGTGGAGACTTGCATCTTGAAAGATGAGTAGTTTTCAAGATGAACAAGCAGGCAAGCGCATGCAAATATCAGAAAAGAGAATGAAGTGCTGTCTTAATATTTATTGGAGTAGTCTCTGTGGGCATTTTGTAAAGAGATACAGGAAAATAAAACAGAGGCCTTCAGAGTACCTGTCCATGAAGGGCAAACTTTGTGGGGAAGTTAGAAAACATAATTCAAAAGAGAAAAGGAAAATATGCGTATACAACCAAGTACACTCTTACTCAGTTGGATGAACTCATTCTTATTCAGTGAATTCAGAAAGGAAGCTAGAATATATTTTTAGTAGCTATTTTTGTACAGGAAGCAAGGTATATGCTGTTTTATGTTCATTATTTTATTTAGTCCTTACAACCTGTAAGGGATGTGGTCCTGTCAAATAAGTACAGATGAGAAAACTCAGCCTCAGAGTGGGAGGCGACTTGCGTAATGGTTCACAGCTAGCACGTGGCAGAGGGGGTACTCCCCAGTAAGTAGTTCTTTGTTGCCCAGAGAATGTATTCATAGAATTACTCACTAGTGTGCACACTCTGTTTTACTTTTAGGTGAGGCTACTCTAAAACGTACTAAACTCCGGGTTTTTAGTATCTATCGTATATGCAGCAGTGCACTTACGCAAAGGGCCCCGAAGCTGGAGCTGATGATCTCCACAGTCCTGCCCGGCTGTGGCATCCTTCTCATTGCACGTGGGTTTAAGATGCTTCAGAGAAAACAGGGTCCTTGCCCATTGTCCCCATTTAAAATGCTTGCTTTGGAGGATGGGGCGTTTTGAAATCCTGCCTCTTTCTTTTCCCTAGTTTATGTACACATGCCAGTAAGTGTTCTTTCTCCTCAGAAATGAAGGGGGACAAGCTTGGTGAGTTGCTCTAGGCCCAGCAAAGGTTAGGGGGAGGAGGGACTAAGGGAAGAATACAATTCCCGCTTTTTTTTTGCAAACTACGTCTCCCTGATACTAGCTCTTCCGTCATTGTGGAGCACAGGTATAATCCAGTGTGACATTCCTACTCATGGAGTGAGCGTTGGTGAATCTGTATTTGTAATTTCTTACTCATAGTCACTTGACAACTTGAATCACATCTCCCCGGCCTTGCTGACTTTTACCGTGACTTTTTAGCCTAGTGTCCCATGAGTTTGAGAACCAGCTTCTTTTTGAAAACGTGCCT
>PVKM010046837.1:0-11608 GCA_004027735.1 Carollia perspicillata
TTTAACATGAACATTTTTGCACTAACTAGAAGTGTTTAAAAATGTAATTAGTATTCTTAATTACTATTCCTAATGGGTTCAGATACATACAAAATAAAGGAGAGCCCCAAATTATCACATTAAGCTAAAGATATGGTAAATATAACAGAAAGTTTCTGGAAAAAGAGAAATTACAAGGGCATGCCTCTCCAAGGAGAGATAGTATGAGAACTTTAATATATGCATATTATTAACAGCTATTATCAACCTGTGTCCAATTCAAGAAACAACTTTAATAACTTTATATGCAAAAATTCTTATTCAATGAATGATCTGTTTAAAATGTAATCGAAGAGGATGGTTATGGAGAGATGCCTGTGGCCACAGCATATTTTTGCATCTCTCAAATTCCATGCAAAATTAAAATAAGAAAAGAAAGAATAAGTAGTAAAGTAACATCTCCTAGAGACAGTGAAGGCATATGCAAAAGATATATTCACAGAACCAACAAATATTGTAATTCACCTGTGTAAGTAAAGGGATGAGGGTTCTGGGAGTTAGAGCCGTACCAGAATCCCTTCCTCAAATGAAGGGATACTGGAAAAAAATAAAAAATTTTCAAAACACAGAAACACAGTATGCAATGGCATGCTAGTAAATGATAAAACAACTTGCTTTTTAAGGGGAGACAAACTCCTATTCGGTAGCATTTGCCAATTTCCATTGTGCAAATATTCCCAACACATCCCATTTTAAACTACCAATGCAATATCACTGAAGCTGACTTAGAAAAAATCAGCTCTTAAGAGCCAATAGAAAGCAGTTCCGATATACTAATTACTAAATGTTAACAAAATGGATGACATTTAGTTTATTTTTGAGACAAGAAATAAAATGGAAACTTACTTTTCCTGAATTATGATGTAAACCCCAATAAATAAAAAAGACCCTACCCCTAATCCAAATATCCAAGTGTTTTTCATTTCTTGAGCTTGTGAACCAATTCTTAAATGTATTTAAAATATACCTCTGAAATGATTAAATGGTAACAATTGATATAGGGTCAAATAACAAAACTATGTGTACCACAGCCACCCGTATATTATTTTAGACAAAATGGATCATTGGTTATCTCAGTCAAATGCTTACCTCATTCCAACTCTAAAGTTTCTTGTTCAATTTTCAGTTATTTATGGGAAAGGGAGTAAAAACTGGAGATAAAACACTACAGAGAACTTTTATAATGATTAAGATTCTTCCAATAGCTGCTTATTAAGAAGAATGACAAGCACACTTGCAAGTTTACGAAACCCTGAAAAACATTAAATATTTTAAAAATAGGAATAGTAGTGTTTTTACAGAGCAAATATATGTTCTACTTCTATCTTTGTTTTACTGATTTATACACATTACAGACTATATGTAATATAATATATAAATCCTTTAGAAACTTAACTTTTGTAATTTGCTTCTTCGTGAGTCCAAAATAAGAGAAATCATATTTTTCTTAAAAGTATTTATGAGTATGCTAATTTTACCAGCTCTAATTTTTTGTTGAGAGAAGGGGAGCAGCTGGTCTTTCTCCTGGGAAATTAAGAGGGAATATTCATGGACAAAATTCCTAAAGCAATTATTTCTGGCTTTCCTGGCAGTCTAATAGTAGAAATCAATAGCTGTCTTTACAGAAAGTATCCACAGAATAAGATAGACAAGGAGTGAATGGTGGCCCCGTTTGTTTAATTCTTTGCTAATCTCCATCTTTGATGGGGGACAGCATTAAAATTGATAACAACTGGTCCAAAGGGAAACGTTATTAAATATTCCATTTACCAACAAACAGTTGTCCTTTGACATCCACAAAATAAAGTGTCATTATTGAAAACTTTGGTGAGCAGAAGGTGAAAGATTGGAAATTCTTTCATTTATTTATTTAATAAATGTTATTGAATATCTTTGTCATGCCAGACTGGCTCCTGGGGATCACAAAATGAGGCAAAATGAGGCATAAAAGTGTACATTTTAGTGGTGGAGACAAAGAAGTAAATCAATGTATAATACATATGAGAATAACGAGGGACTTGGAAAAGGAACTATACAGTGGTTGGGACTGCGTGAAAGGGATTGGAGGTATCTACCACACCCTGGGGCGGTCAGAAAGGCTTCCTGGGAAAAGTGACATCAAATACTGAAGGATGAATAAGAAATACTGAAGGATGAATAAGAAATACTGAGGCAAATAAATGGAAGTCAGGGAGAGGGAGGCAAAAGTTCTTTAAAATAGAGGAACAGTAACGAAAAGGCCCAGATTTCCAGTCAAGATGCCAGCATAGGCAGACATGGCTTGCCTCTTCACACAACCACACCAAAATTACAACTAAATTATAGAACAACCATCATAATTTAGAACCATCATAAACCAAGTTGAATGGAAGTCTGACAACTACAGAACTAAAGAAACCACATCCATCCAGACTGGTAGGAGGGGTGCAGACATGGGACAGGCTGGTCCCATACCCACGTGTGGTGAATAAAAATTCAGGAGGGATAGCTCAGGAGCTGGAGTCCCAACCCCACACCAGATCCTCCAGCCAGGATTCCAATGACAGAAAGATAAGTCCCCTCAACTTGTGACTTCAAAAACCAAGGGGATTTGAGTCTGCAGAAGAAACTGCTAGAGCTCCCAGAAGTTCCTCTTAAAGAACTCCCACACCCATCCACCTACACAGACTCACTCCCTCTGAGCTCCAGCACTGGGGTAGCAGCCTGCAAGGCACCAGGGATATACAGGGAGAAACTGAAGTACCTGGCATAAAGGCAAGCAGAGGCTGTTGTCCTTTTCTAATGCCCTCCCCACCGAGCCAGTAAGCTGGTGCCATGTTTGAGACTCCATCAACCTACCTAATGCTATTTGACCCACATTGGAGATTTCCAGATACTCCACCCCACCCAACTTACAGACCCAGCCAAGCTGCTTTTCCATATGATTGGCTGGTCTTGGCTCATGCTTCACAATTTCCTAAATCCTCTCAAACAAGAAACAGTCAGCCTACATTCACAGCTTGGCTTTGCCTGGGAATCTCCAAGCACACCACAACTAGCAGCCATCTCAGATTGCTTTATAATCCAGGCAGGGAGGCCCCAGGAAAAACACAGGTGAGGGCTGACCTTAGCCTCCACCCACCAGGAAGCCCCAGGGGCAGTGCACCCAGTGGATAGCTACAGACCATGTTGGAGCACCACCAACCTGCACCTGCACAGCTGATTCGCAAAGGGTAGAGGTTGGTCATCAATAATCGCAGCCAATCACTGCAGCTGACTGGCCTGGTAAATCCTTCCCATTGACATGCCAACAGCAACCAAGACTCAACCAGAAGAGGTGGGTGTACTCAGCGCACGTGAAGGGTGCACCTTGAGTGCCCACCTCGGGTGATAGGGGAGGCTGTGCCACTGGACCCTATAAGACACCTACTACATTAGGCCACACTACCAATACATGGGTCAAAGTAGCTCTACCTGATTCATGGAAACAAACACATGGAGGCTGCCAAAATGAGAAGACAAAGAAACATGGCCCAGTAGAACTTTCTGTGATGAGGGTAATGTTCTTTACCCATTTTCTCAAATGAGGCCCATTGGCCCTCCATGTAGAACTCTATAGCTTTTAACCAAATATAAGACTGAATGATAAAAAATAGATAAATGAGTCTTAATAATGCAAAAGGACTTGCAGATTATGAAATTAGACTGAAACGTTTTTAGGGGAACCTGTTACCTAATGGAAAAAAAACTTCTATAGAAAATATTCAGTAGCAGTTTCTAGATTTACGTATGCCCCCAAATTTTTACTGGCAATATTTGTGGAATGGATGAAAAACTCAGACTACATTACAATTCAATATTGCATACTTAACACTTGAAACAGCCATACAGAAATCTAGTGACAGTTCTACTGAATAGGAGTGTCTGTAAGCTTTATCACACATGTATAATAGTAAAATTGAATAGAAATTTGATCCTACATTTGATCATGATTCCTTTTATGCACTTACAATATAGCAAGTATAATTCATTGTCAATAGATGCATTTTGGCTACCTCATGTATATAGTCTCCATTGTCTTGCAAAAAGTTGCAACTATGAAATTATCATTTTAAATTTTATTGATGATGTAATATTGTGATTAAACAAATGCATTTTGGAAGAAAAAAAAACATGGCCTGAATGAAAGAACAGATCCAAACTCCAGAGAAAGAGCTAAGAAAAATGCAGATAAACAATCTATCAGATGCAGAGTTCAAAACACTGGTTATAAAGATGTTCAAGGAACTTAGTGAGGATCTTGGCAGCATAAAAAAGGTCTAGTCAGAAATGAAGGACTCACTAACTGAAATAAAGAACAATTTATAGGGAAACAACAGTAGAGTGGATGAAGCTGAGAATCAAATCAATGATATGGGTCATAAGGAACTAAAAAACAACCAATCAGAACAACAACAGAAAAGAAATTTTTAAAAATGAAGATAGCATAAGCAGCCACTGGGATAACTTCAAGAGGTCCAACATTCATATCATAGGGGTGCCAGAAGGAGAAGAGAAAAAGCAAAAAATTGGAAATCTATTTGAAAAAATAATGAAAGAAAACTTCCCTAATTTGATGAAGAAAATAAATGTGCAAATTCAGGAATCACAGAGAGTCCCAAACAAGATGGATACAAAGAGGCCCACTCTGACACACATTATAATTAAAATGTCAAAGGTTAAATATCAAGAATCTTAAAAGCAGCAAGAGAAAAGTTAGTTACCTACAGTGGGGTTCCCATATGACTATACTCTGATTTCTCTAAAGAGACTTTTGGGCTAGAAGGAATTGACAAGAAATACTCAAAGTCATGAAAAGTAGGGACCTACAGCCAAGATTCCTCTACCCAGCAAAGCTATCATTTAGAATCGAGGGCAGATAAAGCTTCCCAGACAAGAAAAAACTAAACGAGTTCATCATCACCAAACCATTATTGTATGGAATGTTAAAGGGACTTATTTAAGAAAAAAAAAAGAAGTTCAGGGGAGTTCCAGCCAAGATTGACATGTATGAAGAAAAGCTTCACTTCCTCACACAACCAAAAGAGTATAACAACCAATTTAAAAATAATAAACAATCAGAACTGACAGAAAATCAAATTGCATGGAACTTCGACAACCAAGGAGTTTAAGAAACATTCATCCAGACTGGTAGGAGGGATAGAGACAGGCAGTCAGGCAGACAGGCAGAGAGTTTGTGAGGCAAGGCTACAGATTGTTCAGGAGAGGTGGTGACTGGCTGACTGGGAAACTAAAGACTCAAAATCTCTAGCTGTAAAATCCTTTGGGGGTTGCAAAGGTGGGAGAAACTCCCAGTCTCACAGCAGAGTTTGTTGGAAAGTGGGGCTAGCGTGGAGCTAATGAGTGGCATTATTCCCTCTCAGGCCCCTTCCCAACACAGAGCACACAATTCAGCAACTCTGGTTGCCCACCCTGGCAAATACCAGGGTGGGCAAATACTCTACCCCTTTCCACAGAACAGGCACTCTGAGACAAAGAAATATTGCCCAAATGAAAGAACAGATGAAAACTCCAAAAAAAGAGCTAAGTGATGAGGAGATAGACAACCTGTCAGATGCAGAGTTCAAAATACTGGTCATCAGGATGCTCACAGAATTGGTTGAGTATGGTAGCAAAATAGAGAAAGAAAGTGAAGCCTATGCAAAGTGAAATAAAGGAAAATGTACAGGGAACTAACAGTGAAGGGAAGGAAACCTGGACTCAGATCAATGATTTGGAGCAGGAGGAAGAAGTAAGCATTCAACTGGAACAGAATGAAGAAACAAGAAATTCAAAACAATGAGGGGAAGCTTAGAAATCTACAGAACAATTTTAAATGTTCCAACACCCAAATCATAGGGGCACCAGAAGGAGAAGAGCAAGAAATTGAAAACTTATCTCAAAACATAATAAAGGAGAACTTTTCTAATCTCGCAAAGAAAATAGACTTCCAGGAAGTCTAGGAAGTCAGAGAGTCCCAAAAAAGTTGGACCCAAGGAAGAACACACAAAGGCAGTCATAATTACATTACCCAAGATTAAAGATAAAGAGAGAATCCTAAAAGCAGCAAGAGAAAAGGAGGCAGTTACCTACAAAGGAGTTCCCATAAGCTATCAGCTGATTTCTCAAAAGAAACCTTGCAGACAAGAAGGGGCTGGAAAGAACTATTCACAATCATGAAAGGCAAGGACCTACATCCAAGATTACTCTATTTTGGTATACTCAGATTACTAGTATAATGCTTTTAAGCTTAGAGAAATTAAATTGCCTTTCTTGTTAGTGGAAGCAAACAAATGAAAACCTCCATTAAGAAGATAAGAAAGAGATAAGTGGAAACTACACCAGAGTTTCTGTTCCTCAAACTTGGGTGTCTCCAGTTACACCTGAAATTAATATAATATTGCAAATCAACTGTAATTGAATTCTTTTTTAAATTTAAGGCTTGAATATTCACACATATTGCAAAAAAAATAGACTTTTAATGAATAAGTTCACCTTTACTTATTTGAGAGAAATCTACATCCCTTTACTGTGTGCAAAGGGAACACATATCTGGAGTTGTCTCCTTTCAACAAAGCTTTTCTTTCCCAGTTATTTACAGACCCTAAAGGAGAGGGGGAGTGTGACAAGCTGAGTGTTACAAGCAGGTGCAAGTAATTGACTAGGCAAGTGTTCTATTGTCATAGAAGCAAAGAACATCAAATTAATGAGGCCCACAGAGAACCAGGAGGCTGGGCCAATCAGGAGCCTACTTTGGCATGCTTCTGCATGTGCTTTGGATGACCTGGCAGCCCTTGTGTTGTATCCCAGACAACCTAAAATTTCCAGGAAAGAGAAATCATCTTCATATTCTTACTGGGTGTAAAGTTGGCTTTTAAACAGCACATGTTTAAAGCCCAAAAGTCACTATTTGAGCTCCATGCCAATTGAGTAGAAAATGAACCAATCAAAAACTTGTTTAACTTTTCCCTGATGATGTTTTTCAGTATAAACTATGTTATTAAAAAATGTAAGAAAAGCATCTAGGACTCAGAAAAACTGAGATCTTCTAATGCCGCCATTGGCTACTTTTTTCTTTAAGCAAGCCATGTACCATCTCTGAGCTTCTGTTTCCTCTTCTATAAAAAATAAAATTTTTGAATTGATTATTTTTGTGTTCCAGCTCCAAATTTCTACCAACTACAAAAATACATTTCTCAAAATATTATCTACCCTTTGAAAAGTAAATTGCTCTGTCCTTTTAAAAAATAAGCAATGGGTTTTTTACATCTCTAATTATAGCCTGAAAAGCCTATGGATCTAATGACTACACAAGACTTTTTTTTTTACCTTTTTTTTCTTTTTATTGATTTTATTAGTGTGACATTGGTTTAGAAAAGTACACAGGTTTGAGGTGTACAATTCTATAACAGCATCTGTATATTGTATCGTATGTTCACCACCCCAAGTCAAGTCTCAGTCCATCACTTTTAATCCCCCCTTTACCCTCTTCTACTGCCCCCACCCCCTTTCCCTCTGGTAATCACCATACTGTGACCTATGTCTATGAGGGGTGGGGGTTTTTCATTTAAATCCTTCATTTTTTTTACTCAGCACCCAACCACACTCCCCTCTGACATCTGTCAGTCTGTTCTCTCTATTGAGTCTGGTTCTATATTGTTTGTTAGTTTATTTTGTTCATTAAATTCTGTATAAAAATGAGAACATATGGTACTTGTCTTTCCCTGACTGGCTTATTTCATTTAGCATAACACTCTCCCCATTCATGTTGTCACAAAAGGTAAAGTTTTCTTCTTTTATACAGCTGAGTAATATTCCACTATGTAAACATATCACAGCTTTTTATATCCACTCATCTATTGGTGGACAATTGGGCTGCTTCCAAATCTTGGCTATTGTCAATAACACTGAAATGAGAGTAGGGTGCATGTATTCCTTTGAATTAGTGTCTCTGGTTTCTTCAGATATATTGTCAGATGTGGAATCATGGGATCATAAGGCAGTACTATTTTTAATTTTTTAAGGAGACTGCATATTACTTTTCACAGTGGCTGCACTAATCTACAGTCCCACCAATGGTGCAAAAGGGAATGCATTGTTGCACTACCACATCCTCACCAAAATTTGTTTGATTTTTTTTTATGGTAGCCATTCTGACAGATGCAAGATGATAGCTCATTGTGGTTTTAATTTGAATTCTATGATGATTAGTGATAATGAGCATCTTTTCAAATGTCTACTGGTCAACTGTATGTCTTCTTTATGGTTGAAGTCATGAAAGGCAAGGACCTACATCCAAGATTACTCTATCCAGCAAAGCTATCATTTAGAATTGGAGGGCTGATAAAGTGCTTCCCAGATAAGGTCAAGTTAAAGGAGTTCATCATCACTAAGCCATTATTATGTGAAATTTTAAAGGGATTTATCTAAGAAAAAGAAGAAGATCAAAGGTATGAACAGTAAAATGACAACAAACTCACAACTATCAACAACTGAATCTAAAAAACAAAAACAAACTAAGCAAACAACTAGAACAAGAACAGAATCACAGAAATGGAGATCACATGGAGGGTTATCAGAGGGGAGGGGAAGGGGGGAAATGGAGGAAAAGGTACTGGGAATAAGCATAAATGGTAGTTACAAACTAGACACAGGGCGGTTAAGAATAGTATGGGAAATAGAGAAGCCAAAGAACTTATATGTATGACCCATGAACGTGAACTAAGGGGGAGGGAATCAATAAGGGAGGAGGGATGCAGGGTGAAGGGGAATAAAGGAGAGAAAAAATGGTACAACTGTAATAGCATAATCAGTATTGATTGATGGATTGATTGATTTATATATGATGCTGGGAACTGAGGAAATGGGGACCCCTGTCCTCATGAAATTTATCTCCAGCATGGCAGTAATCAAGCAGGGTATATGACTAAGGAAGTGTAGGAGGCCACTGGAGCACGAAGCAGATTCCCTGAAGTAGGTTCCATGTGGTCAAGGAAAATTCCCAGAGGAAATAAAGCACAAAGCAAGACCTGGGACTAAAGGTGTGCTGGCTAGTTGAGGAAGAGAAGAAAAAAGGACACCATCTTTGCAAAGGCTTAGTGGTAAGAGTATTGAACTCAAGGAATGGGGGGGGGGGGAGTCCATAATGTCTGTTCCCTGACACACATGCCCTAATCTCTACTATTTTCAGTTTTCAAGGGAGCATAATGTGTGGAAAGAGCTCCATGTTTGGAGCCAGATAGGATCAAATTAATATTTTGGTTGTGCCACTTACAGGCTGATCTTAGAGCAGTTGTTCACCCTCCCTTAACTTCAGGCTCATGGTTGGCAAAATAATACTAACAACACTTAAATTGAATAGTTCTCATTAAAATGTATGTGATTACATTTGGGGAAAAAGGCTGGGACAGAAACATCAATAAGTGAGTTTCCTTTCCTAGTAAATAAGCATATAAACTACCTTTGCCTCAAGCTTTTTGTAAAAATTAAAAGTGTTTCTTTATGTTTCTGGTTTTGAATTCATGCATTTGCTTTTTTTACTTAATCTACTATTGTTTTCACCAGTTGTGTAATTTGGATATAGAACTGAAAGAGATGCTAGAGAATTCTCTACAGCATCCTCAGGCAGGAATTTACCGGCATTTCAGGCAGCACAACTCTTCACTGTGTAAGATCATCCTGTGCATTGCAGGATGTTTTCCAACCCAGACTTGCAACTGGTGAAAGCCAGGAAATCCCAAGTCATTGTGACAAATAAAAATCTTCTTGTGGGTATCACCTTAGGTGATAACCCACCAATTACCCCACCACACACACACACACGCACACACACACACAATTTTTGCCAATTAAAAACCTTAGGATAAAAAGCTGAATTGATCAACCTAAGGTGAAAATTTTTCATGTGTTAAGAACAGGACTTGATTCTGTTTCTTAATTTTTAGCCCAGGGTTCTTCTGATCTAATTAGTCCCACATTGCAGCATTCCATTAATTTTTTATTTAATTATTTAATTATTTTTTAATTTTTTTTTATTTTAGTTGTTGTTCAAGTACAGTTTTCTGTCTTTTACTCCCATTCTAGTCCACCCCCTTATTTACCAAGCTCTGGGTGGGAGGGGGTTTCTTAAGTGCTACATGAATTGATTTCCTTTTGTTTGTTTGTTTTTTATTTAATATTTTAATTTTTTTCAATTTCTTCAATTACAGTTTACATTCAATACCACTTTGTATCAGTTTCTAGTGTACAGCACAGTGGCCAGAGAATCACACAATTCACAAAGTGTGCCCCCGACCCAACAACTCCAGCACCCAAGTGGCACCATAGCAGCCACCACAACAATATTGACTATATTTCCTATGCTATATGCTACATCCCCATGACTATGCTATAGTCACCAATCTGTACTTAATCCTTTCACCTCTTCCACCCAGTCCCCTGACCCCCTTTTACTCTGGCAGCCATCAGGTTGTTCTCTGTAGAAGAGATTTCTGATTTGAAGAGAAATAAAATGACACATTACTCCATCAAAAGGAATTTAACAGTCTTGTTCAATTTTTCTTTCAATGCATTCAGTTATAACTAAAGAATTCTGGAGAAGCAAACAAGAAGTCTAAGAATATTTAGAGTCTCTTTTTCATCAAGAATCAGTGCAAGGCATAATCTCTGCTCCTTGTAGGCCAGACTATTATTGGATATAAAATGCAATCCGGTAATGCACCATGGGCTATGGGCTGAAAAATAACATCACCCTTAGCTATTATGCAGACAAGTTTTACACACCTTAGTTGCATTAAATCTAACAATTTTAGTTCCTGAAGATATAACACTCATAAATATTGCTATATGCCATAAGGCTTAGATTTTTAAGTTCCTTATAAGTGTTATATGGGGTTATATTTTCAGGATGTATGTCTTCAAGTCTACTCTGGAGGTAAAACCCACAATTTATGTCAACAGCTTTTATAAATGTATCTGAACTCCAATCAGTATATGAATAGTGTGTGCATGCATTTTTTTCTTATCAGACAACCACACACAGCTGTCTTTCTCCAAATCCCAAAGTCCTGAGGTGCATGAGTATTCGAAGGGTCAATGAACTACAGAATCTACATAAATTTTAAAAAGACAGAGGTCAATGGTAACTCCATGAATTTAAAAAAGTATATCAGACTGTTTTTTATTTTCCCTGAAGATTGAAAAAGAAAGATTTGAGTAACAGAATGCTAGACAAAAAGAAAGTTGTCACATTTTGAATAACAACTTAAAGACAAAAACTTCTAAGAGCCACATTTAGAGAGTCCATGTCTTGTAATAGAATTTCCAGTAGAATGCCTCTGGGAAATGAGTGAAGGACATAATACTTTACAGTTATCTTTCTGATCTATAACTCCAGGAAACTATCTTAAAGAGAAAAGGAAATTACAGACTGTATCTGATTTTTCAAGTCTCAAGACCTTGGTGACATTAAGATAATATGAACTGTTTTTAATACATACACAGATAAAAGATCTTTCAAATTCCTTTACAGTATTTGAAACTGATTTCTCTT